>SJYV01023152.1:1704418-1723851 GCA_006410875.1 Neotragus pygmaeus
GGCACCTGGTGCACTGTCCTTGCCCGGGGGCTGCCCAAACCAAACCCGAGCCCCCAGCACCACCAGGGAACTCTGAGGAAGGAGGGCATCAAGGGCCGTGTGAGTGTGTGGCTCACTCTTAACCAGGGCAGGAAGGTCTGCAGGCAGACCATGTCTGCTTACAGCTCCCTGCTGCACCTGCATTCTTCCAGCAGAAAAGAAGAATCAGCACAAGAGACAAGGCCTGGGGGCAACCTAAGGGCCCGTCAACAGAGGACAGAGTAAAGAAGATGTGGCACGCATATACAATGGAATACTTCTCCACAAACAACTAAGCAAATCAGCCCTGAGTGCTCTCAACAGCCAGCAAATGTGTTTCCTTTGTTCTCTCAGAGGAAAAACGGCCTTTTCCCCTATTTAGGCTAAACTTTCGCTGTGTTCCAGATTATAAATCCTTTCTATCCATTTTAGATGTTACCCTGTGAATTACTTCTGAGATTCTTAATTTTTTTTTTCCTAAGTAGGGCTTCCCAGATGGCACTAGTGGTAAAGAATCTGATTGCCAATGCATGTCATAAGAGTTCAGCTCAGTTCAGTCGCTCAGCCATGTCCAACTGTTTGCGACCCCATGAACCGCAGCATGCCAGGCCTCCCTCTCCATCACCAACTCCCAGAGTCCACCCAAACCCATGCCATCCAACCATTTCATCCTCTGTTGTCCCCTTCTCCTCCTGTCTTCAGTCTTTCCCAGCATCAGGATATTTTCCAATGAGTCAGCTCTTTGTTATCAGGTGGCCAAAGTACTGCACCTAGGACTGATCTCCCTTAGAAGGGACTGGATGGATCTCCTTGCAGTCTCCAACACCACAGTTGAAAAGCATCAGTTCTTCAGTATTCAGCTTTCTTTATTGTCCAACTCTTATATTTATACATGACTACTGGAAAAACCATAGCCTTGACCTTTGTTGACAAAGTAATGTCTCTGCTTTTTAATATGCTGTCTAGGTTTGTCATAACTTTCCTTCCAAGGAGTGTCTTTTAATTTCATGGCTGCAGTCACCATCTGCAGTGATTTTGGAGCCCCCCAAAATAAAGTCTGTCACTATTTCCACTATTTGCCCATCTATTTGCCCATGAATATCCCCATCTATTTGCCATGAAGTGCTGAGACTAGATGCCATGATCTTAGTTTTCTGAATGTTGAGCTTTAAGCCAACATTTTTACTCTGCTCTTTCACTTTCATCAAGAGGCTCTTTAGTTCTTCTTCACTTTCTGCAATGAAGGTGGTGTTATCTGCATATCTGAGGTTATTGATATTTCTCCTAGCAATCTTTATTCCAGCTTGTGCTTCATCCAGCTTGTGCTTCATCCAGCGTTTCTCATGTGGTACTCTGTGTATAAGTTAAATAAGCAAGGTTGCAGTATACAGCCTTGAAATACTCCTTTTCCTATTTGGAACCAGTCTGTTGTTCTGGTCCAGACATAATAAATGTGAGTTCAATCTTTGGGTTGGGAAAATCCCTAGAGGAAGAAATGGGAGCCCACTCCAGTGTTCTTCCCTGGAGGGTCCCATGGACAGAGGAGCCTGGTGGGCTGCAGTCTGAAGGGTTGCAGAGGTGGACACACTGAGGAGACCCAGGATGCGCACTCACTGCCTGTTCAGCTGAGGCTCCTGAGCCTGGGACTCCCAGCTGTTCTGTGAAACCCTCCCTCTGCCCTGTGGTCTTGGTTTGGATCCATTTTCACAAAGCCAAGCAACTTGGAAAGCGTTCCTCCATCAGCTTATCTTCATTGTTATTTCTTTTAGAAAATATTAAAGAATTGTTTTCCATTTATTGTTTTCCTTTTTTCTAAATATAAAATAATACGCATTTGTCATAGGACTTTTGGAATATCTAGCCAAGCATACAGAGAAAAATAGGCATCACATGTAACCATGCAACTTGAAAATAATACATGATTGTAATTCATACGTGCATTTCATTCATTGCTGTTGTTCCATCCCTGAGTCCTGTCCAGCTCTTTTCTACCCCATGGACTGCTGCTCACCAGGCTTCTCTGTCCTTCACTCTCTCTCAGAGTTTGTTCAAACTCATGTCCATTGAGTCAATGAAGCCATCCAGACATCTCATCCTCTGTTGCCCCCTTCTTCTCTTGCCCTCAATCTTTCCCAGCATCCTATACGCACTTAAAATAATAAAGCTAGGATCACACTTTTCTATTCTGTTGTTTTTCTTTATTGTTAAATCAGGAGCCTCTTCCCCCATTAAAAAGATTTTTAGTGGAATCTTATCCCACTTTCTGGACCCACCAAAAGGTTCGTGCCATATCCTCACTGGTTTTCAGAGCAGGGGTTTGGTTAGATTTTCTCATCCTACCCAAAAAGAGCTTCTTGGGCTACCAGCTCTCAATTATGTTCTTTGCTGATAAAGGATCAACATCAGTTGAAAGCAGAACATCAAGTGACACGCACATATTTAGAGGCTCTTGAAGCACATTGCTGAATTATTTTCAAAAGATGGTTGAATCAATACTTTCTACAGAGAGGAGAGTCGGGGAGGTTCCCCTATTCTTGCTAAATCATAGCCAAACCCAAAGCGAAATGTTTGCATTTTAATTTGAGGCCAATTGTGTTACTGTATTTGCATTTGCCCTGAGTGTATCGCTCTTTACGAAGAGCCTGCCCTTTCTCGTCTTCTTACTTTTCTTGTAAACTCTCCTAGTTCATTTGCTCACTGAAAGGAAAATGTATGGATTGTTAATTCTTTTCTAGTTAGTTTGGAATACCTTTGCCTTGTGAGGTTCAGCTCAGTGGTCACCTCCTCGACAAAGCCTTGCCGTCCGTCCCCAGCCGCCCTGGCCACGGACTCCTCTGGACACGCACCTTCACCTGAGCATCGCAGCCGTGTTTGTTTCTCTCCTCCCTCCAGTGCCTGGCATTGGATACTTGGACATTGTTGTTGTGGCGGAACAGTGAATAAACCTCTCTATCATTTGACCTGTGTGCTGTTGGCTCTCCTCAGGTTACCCCTTTCCTCTGAAAATAAAGAACCTTGGTGGGTATGGCAAACCAGAAATCCTTTTGGGTGCTGGTGTTTCAAACAAGATGCTCTCAGATAACATCTGATCAGGTCTGATTACTTAAAGAGGGACCCTGGATTGTGTTAGCCAGGCCAAAGTTTACACAAGAAGTAATTTTCTAATTAACAGTTTCAAACCTGAGTACAGAGGATAAATCTTACTCAGGCTCATGGAGACACAGATAATCAGCCAGGTGGGTGGAGTCCTTGTTCCGTGTGCCCATGGGGGTATGTGGGCCTCCCCCCAGAGCGGACTCTGCTTATTTACAATTAAACTCATAGCCCCTCCCCTGAGCCCTGGGCCTGCTGGCCTTTCCCCTGATATGACCTGCGGGAACTTCACCCAATCCAGAAGAGGGCAGGGTCTGATCCGCTGAAGACAGTCTCATAGAAAACCATGCTGATCTAGACTTAAAGCAGGAGACATTCTCAGTAAAAATATTTTGAAGCCAAAATAAATAAAAAAGAAAAAGTGGAAAAGAGTCAAGCAGGCAATTATTTGTAATAGAAAAAACTATTGATTTTCCTTTTTTGATACATAGGCTAAATTATCCTTCAAGAAAAGTAGCAATGCATCTTTAAACAGATTTATTGGTTCTGGGAGGGAAAAAATGTATTATTTAACTTCAATGCTATTGGATTTTTCTTTTATGTGAGATGTAGAAATAGCACCGATGAACAGAAACAGGGGAGGGAAATTCCTTCGAGGACCACGGTTATTTTGGATCCCAGGGTAAGATAGTCTAGTATTTCTCTCCAAGCAGTGAGAATTCAACCACAAAAGATCATCTTTCTTGCTAAATAAATGACATCACACATTCACAGTCAGTGCGTTTTCCATGAAACGTGAAGTTCCCACGGGTGAGATGAACAGACCATGTGACGCCCATGGTGCCACTTTGAGGCTCCGGCCCTTTGTTACAAAGGACTTTGCCTTCGGCAGAATGCTGTGACTCCTCTGATCCTGTGGGTGTAAGCCCTGCTCTGAGCTGTTCCTGTGTGTCTTTCCAGCTCCCCTCCCTCACCCCTTGGCTTCTGAGACCAGAAGACGCAATAACCTGGCTCGGGATGCTTCCCACTCTGTTTCGGAAAGGAACGCGGAGTCGACGGAGAGTCTCTCCCAGCCCTCGCCCTGAGCCCTCTCCAGAAGAGCCGCAGGCTCACCGGGCCCCACACTTTTGTGGTCACCAGCACCATACAGCCGTCTCCCCAGCTCACCATCTACCTGTTGTGTGACCTTCCCCCAGGTGTGGTCGTCTATCTGTCAGAGGCAATCCCAGATGACCTTGTTGAATTGTCACAGAGAAAAACTACTCGAAAAGATGGGAAAGCATTTTTCAAGCATAAAGTGCTTAAAAAGCTGTAAAGACATATTTCAAACCACAGCTACAAGCTGAGCCCCTCATCGCGTGGATCCTTCACAGTCAGCAGTTCAGGCACTGGACAGTTTGGGGTTTTTGTTTTTGATAACAAGGCTCTTTCGGCTGACTAAGGGGGTGGTCAGCAGGTCTCGACCTAGAGTGACCCCGGAGCCTGTGGTCAGAAATCACCGGGTCTCCATCCCAGCAGGGTGAGTGTGGAGACCACGCGTCCCTTTTCTCCTCTTTCCACTACACGTGGGGCTGTGGTCCCCAGCTTTGTGGGAACTTCATTCCTGCAGGAGGAGCTGACAAAAAAAAAAAAGAACGTCAGCGTGTTTGCACCATAGCATACGGTGGGTGGGTCTCTCCTCTTTCTGTGATGGTTTGGGGGTTCTGGCTCTTTACGCCCAAAAGGATGTGCCAAGTCTTTGTGGTTGATCTATGTTTGAGCGTGGAACTGTGTGTAATAGTCCAGAACTGGGACTAAGAGCTGCCGTGCCTGTTAAATCTCGAGTGGTTCTGGTCGCCAGCAGCACACGGGCAGCCTGGGTGCTGTGTTCAGCGGCCCCCTGCTCTGACCCAGGGCCCTCTCTCCCCGCTCCTCTCCCAGGGTGCTCGCACCAGGCGTCAGCTCCTCTACCCCCCAGTCTCGTCAATCAGGGACCAACGGTGTGTTGTGTTCTGTGTCCTAACATGTGTCTAGGGAGGCTGGCCCCTTGGCCAGGAGCCCTCATCACCTTCCTCCCAAATGATGAGGTGAGCCTTCTCTCCTCGGGACCGTCGGTCAAGGTCAAGTCAAGAAAAGCCTGCTCAGAGTTTGGAAACGCTGGCTCCTTACGAGAGGATTTTCCAGAAAGACCAGCAACAGACTTTTGTTCGATCCGACAGAAGTTTGTGCATTCAGCCAGGCCACTGGGCTCCTGAGCAAACCGGGTCCAGAATGGAGCACACAGACATCCGTATTCTCCCTGCATGACAAATGTTGTGAATGCGGACCCTGCTTTAAAACCCCAGCTAATTCAGGTGGCAGGATGAAGTGTGCCATGTCATAATTAATCCCTCATGTATTGCAAGCAATTTAATGTCAAAATAATCAACAGTCACTTTTTTTACCCTTTTGTGAGTACATAATAAATACTGTCATTTTAGCGGCAGCAAACATCGGATTTCTTTCCTGGTCTCTGAATAACACTATTTGTAACGTAAATATCAGATCTTCCCCTTCATCTCCCCCTCTGTGAGCCCTACAAACCACACATATATGCACTCCTTAGGAACACAAATCACAGATGTCAAAGAAAATCTGTGTGTTCTAGCTCGAGTCCAAACGCTGGAGGGGTGAACACACAGGGGAAGCAGGGTGGAAGGGAGTGGAGAAGACCCTTCACTCTTCATCCTGTTTTTACCTCATGAATCACCAGCAATGACATGGCAGTTACTATTATTTTCTTTTTTGTCTTTTGGCAGGCAAAGCCACTGCTACCATATGGCCAATGCACTGTTTGATTAAAGTCTGTTCACTTTTTGAGCCAACAGGGGTCAGAGGAATGGTCCAGTGCAGTCCTCCCGTCCACAGGCGGAAGGTGGCGATCCCCGGGTTTACAGCAGCTTCTGCTATGCTGGAGGTCGTGGGTTCGTGGTCTGGGCAGCCTCCGCTCCCAGGCCCCCAAGGTCCCTGTGGCTTCGGGTAGAACCTCTCCTGCTAAACTAACAGGGTGACCACAAAGACAGCCCCGGGAGAGAGTGAGGAGCAGACCATTGTCTCCAGTTGCTTTAGGTGAGACACGATGGACTGAAATTCAGGTGTTGAAGGGACACTTCACAACACACAGGAAGACCAAAGCATTGCCAGATTTTGTGTGACAGTGATTTTTAAATCTTAAAATGGAAAACAGGAGAGCTCCTTCTTAGTGATTATTATCATGAACCTGAGTTTCCCATGAAACCACCCGGATTTGCCCTTTGGAAACTTTGTTGTTCAGTTGCTACGTTGTGTCTTGACTCTTTGTGACCCAAGGACTGCAGCAGGCCAGGCTCCTCCACTATCTCCATCATCTCCCGGAGTTTGCTCAGACTCATGTCCGTTGAGTCGGTGATGCCAATCCAACCATCTCATCCTCCGTTGCTCCTTCTCCTCTCACCTTCAATCTTTCCCAAGTTGGATCTTCGCATTAGGTGGCCAAAGTAATGGAGCGTCAGCTTCGGCATCAGCCCTTCCAATAAATATTCAGGGTTAATTTCCTTTAGGATTGACTGGTTCTATCTCCTTACAGTCAGACTCTCAAGAGTCTTCTCCAGCATTCCAGCATCATTTTGGTATCTATTCAGCCATTATTATAAAGCCCCACCTCTTCGATACTAATGCATATTTTTCAGATGCTAGAAACACAACTGCATAAGTTTTGCACTTATCACAGTCTTCTTTCCACAACTAATTATTTCTTTTTAGTTCATATTAAGTATATACATGCCTGGGTCAGGAAGATTCCCTGACCCATTGGAAAAGACCCTGATGCTGGGAAAGACTGAAGGCAGGAGAAGGGGACAACAGAGGATGAGATGGTTGGATGGCATCACTGACTCAATGGACAAGAGTTTTAGTAAGCTTTGGGAATTGGCGATGGGCAAAGAGGCCTGGTGTGATGCAGTCCATGGGGTTGCAAAGAGCTGGACATGACTGAGCTACTGAACTACATGCCAAAAACTCTGGACAGAGGCTCCTGCAACATGGAGATAAAAACAACCCAACTTAAGACTTAGCACAATACACACACATTAACCAATAATCACAATAAAATGTAGCAACCTTGTGGATGTGAGCTCCTGGAACATAAGAGCTGTTCTTTCTGCCTGGATTCTCCATTCCTGCTATAAGACAGGCCACAGTGTATGTGTTCTATAGTTATTGGGGTGATCAAGTTCCCTTTGACAGACAGGGAAGATTCAGTCATCAGATACCCACATGATCCAGGGGAAGGGAGAGAGCTCGTTACAGTGTGAAGGACATCAGCAGGTAGTCAGAAGATTCCTGAAATCTCGAAGTGGCCGCGCATTCTTAGCCATCATTAATCTTCTTTTGCATGACTTTAGTACATGAGATAACCAATAACCCCAAAGAGATCCCAGGTGGGGGGCACACAGGCAGAGCAAGTAGGGGCAGAATGCCCTGCCGAGTTGGTGGGATGGCAAAGTGCAAAGGGGACCCAGGGACGCTGGGACACTGCACGTTTCACGGAGATGCTGACCGTGAAGCCAGTTTGCTCACCATCAGGAGGGCTGTAACGGCCCACCTCGCTGCTCACCCCCTTCCTGCAGACCAGCTGTCATCAGGGTCTTTACTACTGGGAAGACCACTTCTGTCCAGCAATTGTCCAGCTCCCTGTAAAGTGGCTACAGTTGTTCAGGGCAGGGGTGGGAATGGTGGGAACACAGCCCTTTCGCAAAAGCAGCATTGAAAACCGCCCAACTCAAGTCTCCCTTTTCAAATAAACTTATCTTTGAAAACTGCTTCTGGAAACCTTCGCTTTAACAGGAGAGTTTCCTGGTTTATGAGCTAGTGGTAAAATCCTAAAACCAGAAGCTCCTCGAGGAGGGACTGACACACCATTTACTGAAGTGCTGCCATGAAAATAATACTTGGCAGTGAAGCCACCATAAATCCACACATGCTCGTGCGCAAAATGCCTCAGCCCTTTCATACAGTTTTCTCTTTAAGAGGACACACAGCAGCACAGACATAGCTCTCTCCGCCTCCCTTCCCACGATTCCTAGCGAACCTCTCCAGACAGACGCCATCCCGCGGCCCAGGAGGGGCCCCGGATGTGAGGCCTGGCACCACCGGGCGTTTGCAAGACAGAAGACGCGAGACTACGTCTCCAGTGCCATTGCTGCATGACGCGATATGACAGCATCCATGCAACCGATTAGCATGGCTCAACACAATACCCACTTCACAGCACTAGTATCGAAAACTCTCATCTCGGAATATAAGAGGAAAAAGACAACCTAGAATGAACTGTAGTGATTTTTCTGGAATGTTAGCAGACGACTCTATAAGATTCATATATCGATGGGGACGCACACTAACAGAGGTATGTCAACCTCGTCATCTCAGGCAGCTCTGTTTTCATTCCACAGGCTCCACGAGAATATAGGCGTGCCTTCCCAAAGGCACGCTAAAGTTTTCTCACAATTTGAAACAGCGTGATGATGGGGTGGTACACAAAATTTCCTGATACACTAAAGACCCTTCTAAGAGTCCCACATATAGTCCCCGAAGTTTAAGCCACAGATAAGTGTGCCTCGCCGACCAGCTTCTAAAATAGGAGTAGGACTGCCCACCGGATGACATTTCCATGAGTTGATAGATGACTTCTGCTCTACAAGGTGGTGGGACAAAGGTCCTATGTGCTCCCAACAGAGGTGAACACATTCTTTTTCCTTTGTCTTTCTCTCCTGAAAGTGTGCTTTAAAGAAAAAGAAAATCCATCTAATTATTCCCTTTGAAAAGAATATCTTTTAGCCAACTGAGAAAATTGAAGGACTTGAGGATGTAGTAGATTTCTTTGGGCTATGCCAAAAGAGGGGACTGAATTGTAAGCAACTTTAATGGTCCATTCCTGAGAGTTCTGAATGCCCAGCAGCCTTTCGAGGACACCACTGACTCTTCCTTGTATAGCAGGATGACAGAATTTGACTGTGGAAAGACCTCTTCATTGCAAGGTGATACATGGCAAGGCCTCTAGGGTTGTGAAAGAGCAGTCACACATCCACACAGTTTCCTTGCTGGTCCAAGGTGGGTCCCCACCCCCCTCTTCACACCTCCCACCACCTCGAGGGCTACAGAGGGAAAGACAGAGACCGTTTTCTTTTGCTGAGTTGTGCAATAAAGAAGTGATAGCTGTATGCTGACTTTTACTACGTCCTGGGCAGAGTATTAAGTACTTTTATATATAATTTTTAATCAATAAACCTACCCTGTTATATAGGTGATATGAACTTCCCTGGTGGCACAGATGGGTAAAGAATCCACTGGCAATGTAGGAGACCTAGGTTTGATCCCTGGGTAGGGAAAGAGCCCTTGGAAAAGGGAATGGCAACTCACTCCAGTATTCTTGCCTGGAGAATCCCATGGACAGAGGAGCCTGGAGAGCTACAGTCCATGGGGTCCCAAAGAATTTGGACATGACTGAGAGACTAACACTTAGCTGACTTAACTATAAGTTTAAGCCCTTTTAACACCTGAGAAAAAATGTAGTTTAGCGACTATGACAATTGGCCCCTTTTCCCCACAACCCTGCACTAGCATTTGGACTCAAGAAGGAGAATGTCATTTACAGTCAGGGGCTGGGTGGTATCATCTTCCCTCAGGGAGCTCTCATGGCTGTTTAACAACAGCAGGAATTAGGCTAAAAGGTGTAATCCAGTTAATAAGTAATTATTGAATGCCAGCTATGTGCTCAACACTGAGAAAGAAGAAGATAATTAAACCTACTTCACCTTTTTTCCCTCCGATCCTTTAACCTTTGCTGCCTAAAACGGTCACTCTGTTAAGCAGCAGAAAAAAAAATAAAAAATTCAGGCCCAATTACTCTTTCTCCACTTCTGCAAGAAATTATCATCCAATTATTTTGGTACTCTATTGATGAAATTTGTCCAAAAGAAAGATAAATATAGAAGTCGTTTACAGTTCTTAATTGGATCACCTGATAAGAAGTTAATTTAGACTTAGGTCTAAACTATCTTAGAGAACAAAAACTTGGCCCCTGGAAAGGCAATTGACCATCACAGGAACTATGCAGCTCCCATTAGTGTCTGTATCCAAGGGGAGGCTGGGGTCCTGGGAATATGCAGACATTTTATTTAACTAACCAGGTTCTCACAGCTTTGAATTTCTGATCTTGCAACTCAGTTCATCCTTTCTTTCAAGTCATCCATCAGCAGTGCTGCAATTGTTCAATTACTAAGTCGTGTCCGACTCCCTGCAACACCATGAACTGCAGCACACGAGGCTTCCCGGTCCTCCACCATCTCCCGGGGTTTACTCAAATTCCTGTCCATTTCGTCAGTGATGCTATCCAATCATCTCATCCTCTGCCACCTCCTTCTCCAGGGGGAAGTCAGTTCTGACCCCCGGTTGGAATTTCTTTCACTTGCTTTCCGTTGCTGTTGTTATTGTCATCAAATAGAGTGGTGTACCTCAGAGAATCCTGCCTCTCTGCCTGACTGTTAAACTCAAGTGTCTTTGTTCAGAGCCCTGTCCACCTGTAGCTGGCAGAAAGGAAGAAATTAACTCACCTCCTGCCTGAGGCTTGCCATCCTAGGAGATATTTGCAAGATGGATGGCTTTTTTACTTTGTTTCCTCACCTTCCCCCATCTCTGATCTATAGAAGAAACTGGCATCCAGACCCAGGTCAGATGGTTATTTTGAGACATTATTCTATTATTATGCCATCTTCTCAGTTAACTGGCTTTCTGAATGAAGTCGTATCCCTTGTCTCACCACCTCATCTCCAATTCATCGGCCTGTCGAGTATCAAGCGGAGTGAGCTAGGTAACTGAAGAATCTTAGGTGGCCCTGTAATTCAATAGGTATCTTCTCTCTTTCCTTAAATAAGATTTAAATTGCCTAATGGGATTTTTTCAGTACAAAGCGTCTCCATTCCCACCACTGAATTGCTCATCTTCTTGGCTAGGTCTCCGTCAAATCACCTTCATGAGTCATACAAATTGCTACATGACACAGACACAGAAACCAGGATTTATTGTCAAGAGAGTTGAAATAATCCAGCAGAGGGAACAGGCTCTGATTTGAACGTTGAGGTGTAGACATTACAGACATGATGTTCTTACCAATTATGGGTACAAACAGATCAGCTATAATCCGAGAGCCAGAGACAAAGTATTTATTACAAGTTATTAGGATAATCATTTCAATCACCCTAAAAGTTCATTACGTTATAAGATTTTCAGTTTTAAGATTTTCAAAAGTTATAATGACAGGATTGATAATTTATAGGCATCATGCAAGGATAATGAAAACAAATGCCTTGATTTGTGAATTTGTATGCCAGCTTTATGCATATAAATAGACTTTAAAAATCCTATTGTGTTTTATAGCTTCACATAAAATGCAAAACAAACTCATGACTTGGAAGTCGGGCTTGTGAGTCTTAAATGCTCCAGTCAGATGACTTGGTTTCTCCATTAAACTCACGTCAGTCTATGAAACAGTCTGACGGGGAAGATTCGGGAGGAGAGGTTGGTGCCTTTCAAGTATTACTATGCTATTAATCACCCAGGAATCCTAGTGAGACACAGGCTCTGGTCCCTTGGAACTGCAGTGGACCGGCCCATCTCTGCTGTTAACAGGCTCCTAGGTAACCCTGATTCTGTGGTCCATGGGCACCTTTGGAACCAGAGACCATTGCTCCCGGGACTTCCCTGTTGGGTATGGTATGTGTACATGTTAGTCACTCAGTCACGCCCAACTCTTTATGACCCCATGGACTGTCGTCCGCCAGGCTCCTCTGTCCATGGGATTCTCCAGGCAAGAATACTGGAGTGGGTTGTCATTTCCTTCTCCAGGGGATCTTCCCAATTCAGGGATTGAACCCNTTTTACTTTGTTTCCTCACCTTCCCCCATCTCTGATCTATAGAAGAAACTGGCATCCAGACCCAGGTCAGATGGTTATTTTGAGACATTATTCTATTATTATGCCATCTTCTCAGTTAACTGGCTTTCTGAATGAAGTCGTATCCCTTGTCTCACCACCTCATCTCCAATTCATCGGCCTGTCGAGTATCAAGCGGAGTGAGCTAGGTAACTGAAGAATCTTAGGTGGCCCTGTAATTCAATAGGTATCTTCTCTCTTTCCTTAAATAAGATTTAAATTGCCTAATGGGATTTTTTCAGTACAAAGCGTCTCCATTCCCACCACTGAATTGCTCATCTTCTTGGCTAGGTCTCCGTCAAATCACCTTCATGAGTCATACAAATTGCTACATGACACAGACACAGAAACCAGGATTTATTGTCAAGAGAGTTGAAATAATCCAGCAGAGGGAACAGGCTCTGATTTGAACGTTGAGGTGTAGACATTACAGACATGATGTTCTTACCAATTATGGGTACAAACAGATCAGCTATAATCCGAGAGCCAGAGACAAAGTATTTATTACAAGTTATTAGGATAATCATTTCAATCACCCTAAAAGTTCATTACGTTATAAGATTTTCAGTTTTAAGATTTTCAAAAGTTATAATGACAGGATTGATAATTTATAGGCATCATGCAAGGATAATGAAAACAAATGCCTTGATTTGTGAATTTGTATGCCAGCTTTATGCATATAAATAGACTTTAAAAATCCTATTGTGTTTTATAGCTTCACATAAAATGCAAAACAAACTCATGACTTGGAAGTCGGGCTTGTGAGTCTTAAATGCTCCAGTCAGATGACTTGGTTTCTCCATTAAACTCACGTCAGTCTATGAAACAGTCTGACGGGGAAGATTCGGGAGGAGAGGTTGGTGCCTTTCAAGTATTACTATGCTATTAATCACCCAGGAATCCTAGTGAGACACAGGCTCTGGTCCCTTGGAACTGCAGTGGACCGGCCCATCTCTGCTGTTAACAGGCTCCTAGGTAACCCTGATTCTGTGGTCCATGGGCACCTTTGGAACCAGAGACCATTGCTCCCGGGACTTCCCTGTTGGGTATGGTATGTGTACATGTTAGTCACTCAGTCACGCCCAACTCTTTATGACCCCATGGACTGTCGTCCGCCAGGCTCCTCTGTCCATGGGATTCTCCAGGCAAGAATACTGGAGTGGGTTGTCATTTCCTTCTCCAGGGGATCTTCCCAATTCAGGGATTGAACCCAAGTCTCCACACTGTAGAAAGATGCTTTACCATCTGAGCCACCAGGGCAGTGATTAGTGCAGGGGGATGCAGGTAGGACCCTGATCAGGAATTAAGATCCCGCATGCCTCGTGCTTCTGCCAAAGAAAAAGAAAAGGAATGTTGCTCCCGAAGGTCTTATCTCCAACTAAATCCCAGATGGAATGATTCAGGTACAAAAAAGAAAGAGCTACTATACCGCATAAAGAATATGATACCCAAAGATAACCTGCAGAGTGTATTCAAAGCAGCATGTTTTCAAGAACACATAATAAACACCTTTTGTAATCTTATGGTTTTGCAATGTTTGTTTAACTCTGGGACCTCAATTCTGTGACGTTTCTTATCACCCCTTCACCTTCCACAAAGTCAGCACTCTGGCTGAACAGACTTGCAGTAAAAGCCATTTTTACACTCTTGATCCTCCCCTTCCTCTTCTTCCCCCTTCTTCCTGTTATGTCTTTTTTTTGGGAGGAAGTTATTTTTTAACTGAAAACTCCTGGCAGCACCTTTTAGAGAGGTATTAACACATAAATTCCTCCATACAGTTGTTGGGGCCAGCCTGTCCCGAGCACAGCAGAGCAGCAGCTCACAGTCCTGGAGGTTCATGCGGAGGGAGTCCTCGACCACCTCGACCTTCTTGCGGAGAACAGACTGTAGCATCACTTCTCAAAGCTCCTGACAGATATATCCAAAATCTACAGACTGGTCAGACTGTAAATCCATTTACTAGAAACTCACTTGTGAGGATAAAAACCTGGGGCATTTATGAATGTTACACAACATCTTCTCAGTTCATTTTAGCTCTTTTCCCACATGTTTTGGTTTAAAATGACTTGCGTCTAATTCTCACGGAGAATTGTAAGTGTTAGCATTTTTTTTTCTATTTCCCTGACTATAAAGCAACTTAACATCAAGGCCAAGTTTTTAGGAATGGATTATCCAAGGGCAGACAAATCATTTGGTTAAAAGTGTGTTCACTGATAGTATCAATTCAAGACTTCAGACTAACATTTTATGAAATTCTATAGCTACAAACACTCAACTCTGACATTTCATACCTCTTTTTCTGAATGACTACAGCCTTGTTTGGAAAACCATCTCCAAAATAAGACGCTCAGTCCAACAAGGATAGGTTTATATTTGACTTTAAAGTGGCAAACTGCTTTGTAAATCGCAAACTTCCAAAGCCACTAAGTGAATCACATTAGTTCAACATTGGCAATATCCATATTTTACTCACACAAAACATGCACACACAAATTAAGTTAAAATGGTATATAGCATATTATTGAACTTATGCAAATGAATATTGATATAAAATCAGGTTAGTGTTTGAAAGACCTGGAAAGGTAAATAATGTCACCCTCTACTTTCTTAATCTTAGTTTAACAAATATATTTTTATTTGTGTTCCTAAAATTTCCCCAACCATTGGTATGGTTTCATGATTTCTCTCAAATACATTTATTCCATGAAGCTTTTCTTTTCTAAAATTCTTCTCTTTTCATCTTAAAATGCATGAATGCCAGGAAGTTCCAATTTTATCTCAGTATTGACTTTTATGATGATGAATATGCTTTTCTTTCTTTTCCCCTTTATTTGTATAGAAATCACATGATACAGTTTTCCTTTCTTTTTGATTAAAATGTTATATTTGATTTTCCAGGAACAAAGTAACTCACACAGACCAGAGTATGATAAAACTCTGAATCTGAAAAATAGCCAGATGGACCAACCAAGTGATATAGAAAAACTCTAAATCAGCAGTATCCATAAATCAGACGTGCCATTCAGATTCACATTTTTAATGCAATTTATTTTTTAGAGAATTTACAACTGTTCAAGCATCACTGTTTATCAGGTAAGGGAGGGATCTGAGTGAAGTATTTATGTCTTATTAGTTCTTTTTATAACTGTTAATTTAGACAATTCGTAACATATAAACAGTCTCAGCTGCATTATCTAAACTTGGCAAGTCACTTTGTGGATTCAGACACTGAGTTGGGTGGACTGATGGCTTTTACAGTCCCTTTCAGCCCTGAGATGCTCTGATTTGATTAAGAAGATGCTCCAGGCAGATAAAGAGAGGTCTGCCCACAGCCTGAAAGGATCAAATACCATACCTGAAATGACACTCACATCCAGAGTAAGCTTTGAATTTGGAGAAACCAGAAAATTTCACAGTTTTTATGATATATTTTTATCGCTTTCATATTATGAAGCAAAACCTGTCGTCACTTCATTTCTTATTTAAAATCACACAAGTTCATTTTCCTAAATCTGATCCTTCAAAGCAATCCTGTTCTCCTTTATGCAAGAACTGTCTGGGTTGAGATCACTGTACACTAAACTATATTCTCAAATATGTCATTGAGATTTCTTCCTTGAAGGTGGAGAGTCACCAGCTTAGGAGGGAAACCTTCCTGAATGGCAGGATATGGCCTGGCTGATTTGGGGAAGTAGCTTCTATTTTTAACTGGTGGTATTTTATACTTATTACATATCAAGTTTTCAGAGCAGAATAGAGCACATGGAACAGGATGGTGCAGGACCGTTTTGAGGGGTTTCTAACAAACTGAATCTACACGTGTTGTTCTGTTCTAACAGTGATACGAGAAAGAAATGTTTGGTTTTTAATTACATGCATGTGATATTCAGCAGGCACTGGAAGCGATATTTTAAGCTCCCTCCGCTTTGTTTCAAGGTCTGAGTGTATTCATTCCTATGCAAATCATTCCGTGACAGGGTTCGCTGTCACGCTGATGCTGGAGAAAGTAACTTCTGTATATTAGTTCCAAGAAAGGAGAAATCCCAGGAGGATAGATGAAGATTAGGGGAGCAAATCAGGACAAGGCCTTCTTCTAGCACCCCAAGTCTTTTTTAATTAATTTATTTTTTATTGAAGGATAATTGCTTTACAGAATTTTGCTGTTTTCTGTCAAACCTCAACATGAATCAGCCATAGGTATACATACATCCCCTTCCTTTTGAATCTCCCTCTCATCTCCCTACCCATCCTACCCCTCTAGGTTGATACAGACCCCCTGTTTGAGTTTCCTGAGCCATACAGCAAATTCCCATTGGCTATTTTACATGTGGTAATGTAAGTTTCCATGTTACTCTTTCCATACATCTCACCCTTTCCTCCCCTCTCCCCATGTTGTAAGTCTGTTCTCTATGTGTGTCTCCATTGCTGCCCTATAAATGAATTCTTCAGTACAATTTTTCTAGATTCCGTATATATGCGTTAGAATACAGTATTTATCTTTGTCTTTCTGACTCACTTCATTCTGTATAATAGGTTTTAGGTTCTTTTAAAGCCAAATTTTGAGGAAGGGAATCGTTGTGGAAGGGTAATTATGACTCATGTCAGATAAATGCCCAGCATGGGCCAAGTTCTTCATTAGAGTCACAGATAATAGTTAATGAGGCTCAACCACAACAGGGACGAAGCTATCCAGTGAAGGCTCCCCCTGGGCCAGCTGCCCACCACAAGCTCCGTGGTTTTCAATCCTAGCACACCTTTTGGGAAGCAATACAGGTAAGTTGTATTTTGGCCACCTGATTCTAAGAGCTGACTCGTTGGAAAAGACTCTGATGCTGGCAAAGATTGAAGGCAGGAGGAGAAGGGGACGACAGAAGATGAGATGGTTGGGTGGCATCACTGACCCAATGGACATGAGTTTGAGTAAACTCCGAGAGTTTGGTGATGAACAGGGAAACCTGGTGTGCTGCAGTCCATGGGGTCTCAAAGAATTGGACACAACCGAATGACTAAACTGAACTGACATGTGAGTTGAGGAAGGGACATGCATGTATATAATCACAAAGGTGAGTACTTTGAGGGGCTCTTAGTGCCCTGAGGTTTATAGATGTTGTCGTTCATCTCTGATTGATTTTCATCCAAATTCTGTCCTAATTCCCAAAGCACTGATGGATGAAACACACTGTCTGAGCCTTGAGACAATAAGAGATGGAAATACCAGACCAGAAATCTGTATGCATGTCAGGAAGCAAGATTTAGAACTGGACATGGAACAACAGACTGGTTCCAAATCGGGAAAGCAGTATGTGAAGGCTGTATATTGTCACCCTGCTTATTTAACATATATGCAGACTACATCATGAGAAATGCTGGGCTGGGTGAAGCACAAGCTGGAATCAAGATTGCCGGGAGAAATATCAATAATCTCAGATATGAAGATTACAGCACCCTTATAGCAGAAAGTGAAGAACTAAAGAGCCTCTTGATGAAAGTAAAAGAGGAGAGTGGAAAAGTTGGCTTAAAGCTCAACATTCAGAAAACTAAGATCATGGCATCCAGTCTCATCACTTCATGGCAAATAGATGGGGAAACCGTGGAAACAGTGACAGACTTTATATTTGGGGGCTCCAAAATCAATGCAGATGGTGATTGCAGCCATGAAATTAAAAGATGCTTGCTCCTTTGAGGAAAAGCTATGACCAACCTAGACAGCAAAAAGCAGAGACATTACTTTGCCAACAAAGGTCCATCTAGTCAAAACTATGGTTTTTCCAGTAGTCATGTATGGATGTGAGAGTTGGACCATAAAGAAGGCTGAGCACCGAAGAATTGATGCTTTTGAACTATCATGTTGGAGAAGACTCTTGTGAGTCCCTTGGACTGCAAGGAGATCCAATCAGTCGATCCTAAGGGAAATCAGCCCTGAATATTCATTGGAAGGACTGATGGTGAACCTGAAACTCCAATACTTTGGTCACCTGATACTAAGAACTGACTCGGAAAAGACCCTGATGCTGGGAAAGATTGAAGGCAGGAGGAGCAGGGGACGACAGAGGATGAGATGGTTGGATGGCTCCACCGACTCAATGGACATGAGTTTGAGTAAGCTCCGGGAGTTGGTGATAGACAGGGAAGCCTGGTGTGCTGCAGTCCATGGGGTCGCAAAGAGTCAGACATGATTGAGCAACTGAACTGAACTGAGGCTTGAGATGACAGGATTAACGTTTTAGCCAAGACTCAGGAAGTGTTGAAACAGACAGATTTAACTGGTAGAGGAGGAGGGAGGCTGGATGCAATTGGACGCTGGGAGGTGGAGGAGGAAAGAAGAGCCACATGGGGAGGAGGCCCAGCCCAAGGACACCTCCTTTCTAATCCTGGAAGCCATTCTGCCAAACTCTCTCCTGCAGTCGTGGTTGAAGAGAACTGTGGTCAACAAAATATGGTTGTTGGCATTTGGTAACATTGCCGTCAGTTGGAAAGTCGTTTTTCCATGTCTGTTTCCAGTTTCTCTTTCCCCCGACTCAGTATGCATTACTTGGAGGGTCAGTACCGAGGAAAGTAAGCAGGAGAGCCCGTGCCAAAGGGCAACTGGCTGAACAAAGATTCCTACATTTTACAAGACAAAACGAGCTTCTCTGACCACCTGGTGACCGCCTGAACTCCAGCAGCCAGAGCCTGCAAGAGCCACCGTGAGGTCACCTTCCGGTCATGTTATGCAAGGAAACAATGGTTCTCAGAGAAGGAGAGGAAGGTCACAATTTTTCAAGTGCCAACTGATCTTGAGGACTGCTGTCCAGAGAGAAAGAGAATATCAGTGTTTGCCCTTCATTGGCCCTAATCGTACCTTAATAAGGTAGAATTTTGTACAGAAGATGTCTATATGCTAATTCAATATGAGTCCATTTACTTTCATAAATTTCTTCATGGAAAGACCGTGAGAAAAAAAGAAATTGTAAAAGCCTAATAAATAAATAAAATATAATATTGGCAAATTAGAATAACACCCACCAAATATGCAGCACAGAAGTGTCTCTTTACATGTTTGTTAGTATACTAGCCTTGCAAGTATTTATAATTAAAAGTAATTATTATACTTTAATATAAAATATGAAAATTCAAAATTTATAAATTTATTTATATTAATAAATATAAATTTAATTTTATTATAAATTTAATTTTTTATAAATAAAATTATAAATTAAAATTTATTATCAGTTCAGTTCAGTTGCTCAGTCGTGTCCGACTCTTTGCGACCCCATGAATTGCAGCATGTCAGGCCTCCCTGTCCATCACCATCTCTAGGAGTTCACTCAGACTCATGTCCATCGAGTCTGTGATGC
>SJYV01023152.1:1723882-1739423 GCA_006410875.1 Neotragus pygmaeus
ACACACACACACACACACACACTGTCGTCAAGCAGCTGCCTACAGCTCACCTCCTCTAGGTGAGATGGTGAGAATTCTAGATGTCAGAAACTTCAGGTCTCTGGCGATGGGTACCTGGTGCCCAGGTCACGCTCACCTACAGGAAAAGGAAGTGAAGGGGAGGGCGGGTGGCACAAGGACAATCCTTTGAGGTGAATGGGAGTCCTGCATTTGAGAAATAAGATGAGATGGATTAGAACTGGGGGTGGGGGAGAGGAAGAAGAAAAGAGATGTCTCGATATTCTACTCTTCCTTCTAACCCACTTCTGACCGCAGAAAACTAAAGCAGATTTATGTTCCTAGGCAGCCTTGGCAACAGCTAGTTCAGTGGCGGGAGTCATCTCTCCACCTGTCTAAAAATATTATCTTGTTGTTGCCAGATGTTGCTCTAACCAGAGTCAGAGCAGTCCCAGACCCCAGTTACCCATAAAGGCTCTTAAGAGCAAACACCTGGGAGGCAGAACTTCCTGGTGTGAACAAGTTTCTGTCAAAGTGTAGAAAAAGATCCGATATCTTTCTGTTTGGACAGAGGCAGCCAGATGGCAAAGAATTCAAGCAAGAACAAAACAAGAGGGAGAAAAGGTCAGGGAGGAAGAGCTGCAGACACTGGATTTTCTGATTCAGCATTTGGCTGACAATTGATTCCGTTTCCAAAGGCAATGTGAATGTTTTTGCTTTTTGACTTTTCCTATATATCTAGCCTCTCCCTCTTTGTGTCAAAGCACCCCAGCTTGATGGATTCGCTCTGCCTCCTAAGCCACATGGCCCTGCGGATCTATCTGACAGTGTTCCTTGCTCTGTACCTTGTACTGTACTTTGGGCATATTAACCTCTTCTCTCAGTAAATCATGAACTCCTTGCAGGCAGGCAGGCTTGGTGCCTAACTTCTCTCTAAGATCTTTCAGGGCCCAGCAGAGTGAGCAGGAGGGATCTGCCCTCAGGGACCCCCAAGATGACCTTCAGGTTCAATGATTCTCCAGAAGGACTCACAGAACTCAGAAAATCGATTACATTCACAGTTCAGTTTATGGTAGCAGAAGGGCACAGGTTACAATCAGAAAGTAAAAGGCAGAGAAGGCAGAGCCCAGAAGAGAGAGGCACATGACCTTGGCCCCACGGAGTCACACACAGTTAGAAGTCTCCTGGCAAACATGGGACAACCCCCAGAGCACTGCCAACCTGCACCCTCACTGGAGCCTTAGCATCCAGGACTTACACTGGGGGTCAGTCACGCAGGCGTGGAGCGTCCACATAGTCAAGTTCGACTTCTTAGCCACTTCTTCTCCAGCCACTTCAGAGGTCAGACTGATGGTGTGTGGTCCCAGGTCTCTACCATAAATCACATCTTTAGGATAAAGAATCTACAGTGGTTCAGGGCCCCAGGTAAACAGAGATATCTGAGATCAGAATTTTCAAAGGTANTAGCCACTTCTTCTCCAGCCACTTCAGAGGTCAGACTGATGGTGTGTGGTCCCAGGTCTCTACCATAAATCACATCTTTAGGATAAAGAATCTACAGTGGTTCAGGGCCCCAGGTAAACAGAGATATCTGAGATCAGAATTTTCAAAGGTAATGGCACCCGACTCCAGTACTCTTGCCTGGAAAATCCCATGGATGGAGGAGCCTGGTAGGCTGCAGTCCATGGGGTCACTAAGAGTCGGACACGACTGAGTGACTTCACTTTCACTTTTCACTTTCCTGCACTGGAGAAGGAAATGGCAACCCACTTTGGTGTTCTTGCCTGGAGAATCCCAGGGACGGGGGAGCCTGGTGGGCTGCCGTCTATGGGGTCGCACAGAGTCGGACACGACTAAAGCGACTTAGTAGCAGAGTTTATCTCCCAGCAGTCATCAAGGGCCAAAACTCCTCTATAATGTGTAACATTTGGACACTCTGGACCTGCTGTGTCAAGCTTTTATTGTACAGGATCGAAGGAAGATAAAACTCTTCACCACAGATTCATGTTCTGACCAACTGCATGGGATTTCTAAGCAGGTCCACCTAGACTTACAAATGGAAACCAATTCTGCCCGAGGATGGAGTCCACATAAATGAGAACCAATAACTACTTAATGCTGGACTTTTTAAGAGATGATTAAGAAAGGAGCATGTTTGCAACAACAACAACAAAAATTCTCTCATCTTTAAGTTGAAACTTAAAACATCTGTAAGTTAAAACTTAACTTTAAAGTTAAGTTTTTACCTATGAATTTCATGACTCTTGGACATTAAAAAAGCAATGTGAGGGCTTATGTTTTGATAAGACAAACATACTTGCTTTCTCAAAATGCAATAGGGTGCCACTGTAATAAGGATTGAAAATATAAAATGGAATAATCTAGACCAAAAAGAGAATTCGAAATATCTTTGAAAGCAAGTGGATGGGAGTTAGTTGATGAATAAAGGAAGCCAAAAAAAAGGTGACCTGTATAGAAAGTTCTCAAAATGAGGGCTGTCTACAATGTCATTATTATATTTTCATGATAATACTCAGATCCTATTGGCCTTTTTCACGTTGCTGACATTTGTACTGATGGTCCAAAAGCAATGATGGTTAAAACTGCAGCGGCTTCATCATGAATCTAGGCAGAGGTACCACACTGCCCCAGCAGTCATCGTATTATTCACCACCACCTCTTACACACTCAAAGGAAAAAAGCCAACTTCACCTGAGATGTTACAATTGTTACAGGTTGAAATCATAAAACTACTAATTATATTAATTCTTACCTTTAAGTTTTGCTATATAATAGAAGAGTCCCTTGGACTGCAAGGAGATCAAACCAGTCCATCCCAAATGAAATCAGTCCTGAATATTCACTGGAAGGACTGATGCTGAAGCTGAAGTTCCAGTCCTTTGGCCTCCTGATGTGAAGAGTCAACTCATTGGAAAAGACCCTGATGCTGGGAAAGATTGAGGGGAGGAGAAGAGGGTGACAGAGGATGACATGGTTGGATGGCATCACCAACACAATGGACATGAGTCTGAGCAAGCGCTGGGAGATGGTGAAGGTTAGGGAAGCCTGGCATGCTGCAGTCCATGGGGTGGGCAAAGAATCAGACGTGACTGAGCAACCCAACAACAATATAATAGAATATCTGTATAGAATTATCTAGAAAGGCTACTAAAATACCCCTCCCCTTTCCAGCTACACATCTGTGTAATGTGTCATTTTCTGTAAAACTTCAAGATTGAATGCAGAAGTAGATATGAAAACCCACATGCCATTTATTAACCCAGATACTAAAGAAATTTGCAGAAATGTAAATCAACACCACTATTCTCACTAAACTGCTTTGATTTGGAAACTAGCTATCGTTCATGAAAAAAATATGCTTTTTTTCTATTAATATGCAATGAGTTTATTACCGATACTTTTAAATAAATCAATAAATAATTATTTTCAAAATGTCTCAGTTTTAATTTCTGATTTGGTAAATACTGACAGATACAATCCAGAGAAGTAAAACTCGTTGGCATCCTCAATCATGTTTAAGAATGTAGAATCCAGGGACCAACACATCTGAGAATATCTAGCCTAGATCACCCTTCCGTCTGTTCATAAGTCCACCTGGAGATCTTAAGGGCTGAGTCACTTCAAAGGGTAAGACAGAAATGAAGCTGAAAGCTGAGGATTAATGACAGGTCTATATGGGGGACAGTTCTGTCCCACCTACTCCTTCCTCATGGAGCTCTTTCTAGAGTAATCACTGCTTCACTTTGCCCAGGATATCCTGGATTTTTACTAAAAGTCTCATTACCTGGGAGGTCCCTCCTGGATGTGAAAAGCCCTGGTTTCCCATTGTGAGTGCAAGAGATCTGGGAGAAGTGTAAAACCCATGCAGTGGCCCCCAAAACAGAGACTGACAGCAGCGCTGTCTCTGATGTCGAGTGGACACGGCAGAGATCATTCGCACAGAGGCCGTCATCGTCAGCCATTCACTTCTCCTGCCCATTGCTGTTGGTGACCACGATGGGTGGGTCCCCTGTAGTTTTACCACCCCCCGCCCCCAGCAGTGTGATTTGAGTGTGTGATCCAAATGCAGTGGAACTTCAACTTCGCCATGAAGGAATGTCTATGCTTTGTATTGAGATCGTATTTGTTTACCTTTTCACACTGTGATCACGTTTCCTAAGAGTTCACGTCATCAGCACGAGAACAATGAACGACTTACACCCACATGACCCAGACATCACGGAACCAGACTAAACAGCCACGTTATTTTCCTGACAGACAGAAGGACGCACACAACTGGATCGGGAGATAAATAACCAAAACAGAGCGTACTGCATGACATGCCAAAAAAAACTTTGGTCATGGTGGAGAAGAGGATGTGAACGTTCCCCCAGAGACTGCTCTGTGCTCTCGGTGCCGGGGGCCTGGACCTCAAATGTCTATGATGAGACAGGCAAGTACTTTTAAATCCATCCAAAGCCTTTTGTTTCCCTAAAGACTCCAATGTGCAGTCAAAAATAGCTGACTTCTCTTGAGTACACCATGCAAAATTCCCCATAGTATTGCATTCCTCTTTTGATTACTCTGAAATCGAGTAAAGTAGTAAAATTACATTTGCTGACCAAGAAGATGCAACTACAATGACCTGTGGACAAACAAAAGGGAACATTTTGATCAATTCTGTGTTGGCCCGTAATACTGCAGTACTCTGCACATTCTGTAAGATCTTACCAGCGCTCTCTGCTGCTGCTGCTGCTGCTGCTGCTGCTGCTGCTAAGTCGCTTCAGTCGTGTCTGACTCTGTGCGACCCCAGAGATGGCAGCCCACCAGGCTCCCCCGTCCCTGGGATTCTCCAGGCAAGAACACTGGAGTGGGTTGCCATTTCCTTCTCCAATGCATGAAGTGAAAAGTGGAAGTGAAGTCGCTCAGTGGTGTCCAACTCTTAGCGACCCCATGGACTGCAGCCTACCAGGCTCCTCCACCCATGGGATTTTCCAGGCAAGAGCACTGGAGTGATTGCCATTGCCTTCTCTGTTGTGTATCAAATGAAGCATCAAATTGCAGCAACTAAAAAATTCTCCCCCTAGCTCTTAGGCACTTTGATTTCAAAAGTGGAACTTCAGATCATCTTAGTCAACAATCCTGTCCAAATAAAACACTCTGCTCCTTTAGTCGCATATTTGGCAGACAACACAAATATAAATTTTGGCAAATTGCATTTTGTCTACAAAGTTCTTTTTTTAAAGCATTACTTCTTAACTTTTATTGGCTTATAGCTGCTTCACAATGCATGTTCCCACTGTAAAGCAAAATGACTCAGCTACATGTACACATATATCCACTCTTGTCTGGATTTCCTTCCCATTTAGGGTAGTCCATGTGTAAAGTTCCTAAGTTCTTACCAAAGAAAATGAAAAAGCTCAAGTGTCCTTTGCACCTTGTACAGAACATTGCTTTAAAGAAAAAGAGAGGTATGGGGCTTCCCTGGTGGTTCAGGGGCTAAGACTCTCAATGAGGACTTGGGTTCGATCCCTGCTCAGGGTACTGGATCCCACATGCCGCGGCAAAGATTTTGCAGGCCACAACTGAGACCCAGAGCTGCCAAATAAATAAGTATGCTATTTTTTAAGATGTAATTTTCTTACCTGTGCAATACTGAAACTTTTAAAAAGGTTTTTTAATCACTTTTCACATTCTTCAAAACATGCAAAAGCACTTATATTTTTGATATTTTATAGCAATAAGAGGTTTCTTCTTGCCTACAAGACTGTTATTTTTGTTACCAGTCACTGAAAATTAAGTTAAAAGTTTGGCTTTCCATATAATCATGTTTTCTAAATGCGGGAGGAGAAGAATGTGGAAACACAAGGATGTCTGGAAACACATTGGGAAAGAGAAGAGAGGAAAGGATTACCAGAGATTTATTTGCTGTTTCTACCAAACAGCTTGATGATCTGTGAAGAGCCCCCAAGTGTCCTAGAAAAGGATGTCTTCACTGCATTCGAGTTGTTTCATGTGAAATGTAGGTTGCAATGAAACTCACACAACAAAAAGAAATGACCCCCTGTTTTTTTTCTTTAGAAATAAGACTCAAAAACATGGTTACCCAAAATGAGCAGCCAAGAAGTTTCTCAGTTTGTCTACGCAAATCATAACATTTGAAATCCAGTTTTAATTTCACAAATTCGGATTCTTTCTATGCTTTTGAAACATTTTCCCCCACAAAGAGAGATTTATTTTATGATGGCATCCAACATGCTTCGCAGTGTTTTAAAATGCTGGACATTTTGAAGATGGCTAGCATACATGAAATTCTAGATGCAAAGGACTTGATTAGCAAAGAGGTGATCTGCCAGGAAAACCCATAGGTACAAAGTGGAATGAACATTTTGGGAGAGCAGTTAACTAAGTCCTACAAGTCTACAGCCAGCTAGCGCTAGGAAGCAAAAATCCTATCTATCTCAGGGCCAAATGCCTTTGTTCAGGGGTTGTTTAGCTTGAGGCCACTACCTTGGCCCCCTAATCAGTATAACATGGACGTGGACTTAACAAGAGCCCTGCAAGGCAGTGAATTTTGACTGTGTGAACTTGTTCAGTTTTATTGCTACATAAAAGAAAAGAAGTCGTCTTTTTTTTTAAGCTGTAAGCCATTCAAAGCAACATTATTGGAAAAGAAAACAGTAAAAATATCCAACTGTATCAAGGGACATAAAGCATATGTCATTGTCATTTTTTATTAAATATAGTAATGATTACTTAATTATTCCTATTGTACTTCCCTTTTTTTTAAGAAATGTTATTATTATTAATTTTTTTTTTTGGCTGAGCTGGGTCCTTGTTGCTGCTTGAACTTGTTTCTAGCTGCAGCAAGCAGGGGCTCTTCTCTAGTTGCGGTGTGTGGTCTTCTCATCACGGTGACTTCTGTCTCTAGAGCACATGAGCTTCGGTAGTTGCAGCCATGGGCTCAGTAGCCGCGGCTCCTGGGCTCCCAGGCACAGGCTCAGGGGCTTAACCGCCATGGTATGTGTGATCTTCCCAACTCAGGGACTGAACCCAAGTCTCCTGTGTCTTCTGCACTGGCAGGCAGATTCTTTGCCACAGAGCCACCAGGGAAGCCCTCAGGCATATTTTAGATTCTAGTTTTCCACGTGCAGGCCAGGATCAAGAGGCCTGGGCGCTGGGAGTCCTCCGCCACAGTTCTGGCTCTGCCATCCAAAGCTCTGAGACCTTTGGTAAGTGCCTGAACTTTCCCAGGACTGTTGACCCCCTCAACAATGCCCTGCTGCTTATTAAGTCATGTCTGACTCATGCATGACCCCATGGACTGTAGACCAACAGGCTCGTCTGTTCATGAGATTTCCCAGGCAAGACTACAGGAGTAGGTTGCATTTCCTTCCCCATAAGTTTCTTTTTTCAAAATCTTCACATTTATGCATCTTTGGAATACACAATATAGCCTAAAAAATGAAAATATACAATACATAATTTCCAAAACGGGTTAAGATAAATTGTATTGAATGAGATAAAAACGTAACTAAAATCCTATCACTTTGTTATACAGCAGAAACTAACACAGTACTGTAAAGCAGTTATGCTCCAGTCAGTTCACTTGCTCAGTCGTGCCTGACCCTTTGCGACCCCATCGACTACAGCACGCCAGGCCTCCCTGTCCATCACCAGCTCCCAGAGCTTACTCAAACTTATATCCATCGAGTTGACGATGCCATCCAACCATCTCATCCTCTGTCGTCCCCTTCTCCTCCTGCCTTCAACATTTCCCAGCATCAAGGTCTTTTCCAAGGAGTCATTTCTTCACATCAGCTGACCGAAGTATTGGAGTTTCAGCTTCAGCATCAGTCCTTCCAATGAATATTCAGAACTGATTTCCTTTAGGATGGACTGGTTGGATTTTCTTGCAGTTCAAGGGACTCTCAAGAGTCTTCTCCAACACTACAGTTCTAAAGCATCAATTCNTGATGGACAGGGAGGCCTGGCATGCTGCAGTCCATGGGGTCGCAAAGAGTCAGACACGACTGAGTGGCTGAGCTGAACTGAACTGATGCCTGAAAACAGCAGTTTAGAATGGCGGGTTTTGCCTCCAACTCTGAGATATTTCGGTGAGATAGGTATCGCCCAGCTGTTTGTTGTCTCCCAGTCTCCATGTGCTCAACTGTCACGTGGGATGGAGACCTTTGCTAGACTTCGAGGTTTTGCAGAGAGGACACAAGTTCAAGTGGAATTTTTGAGTCCCTGAATCATAAATGTGATTTATCTTTTCACTGATCACTAATTGCTAACTGAAATCCTGGACAGGCACCAACATTATTTATTCTGGTTTTATGTTCTTTAAATGGCCTTTGTAAAAAGTTGTCCTCATATGGGAATCTCTAAAGACTGTAGTATTCAGATTTTGCAAGGCTCTTGGTGAGGCAGATGGTAAAACATAAAAGTTGTTCTGATTTTAAATTGAACTGAGTCCAACACTGGCTGCATGTCATTTTTCTAGTTGTTCCAAATTAATTCCTTTCTCATTTGTCTCCGTGTGACTTCCAACTTGGAATTTTTAAGTGATTGATTTGATTCATTGAATTGGTGCTTTTAAAATTTCGTCTGCGTGTGTGTGTTTTCTGTGATTGAATGCAGGTGAAAGCAACAGAAGAGGTCCACCACCCAAGTTTTTGAAATTAGAAAACTAAAGTGTTACTTTGTTCGCATCTCTTTATATTTTACATTGACTTACTCTTATTTAGCTAAGTTATATGGATTTTTAGATCACTAAAAAACTCTCACATCCATACATAATCACAAGAAAAACCATAGCCTTGACTAGACGGACCTTAGTCAGCAAAGTAATGTCTCTGCTTTTGAATATACTATCTAGGTTGGTCATAACTTTTCTTCCAAGGAGTAAGCGTCTTCTAATTTCATAGATGCAGTCACCATCTGCAGTGATTTTGGAGCCCAAAAATATAAAATCTGGCACTGTTTCCACTGTTTCCCCATCTATTTCCCATGAAGTGATGGGACCAGATGCCAGAAGACCAGATCTTCGTTTTCTGACTGTTGAGCTTTAAGCCAACTTTTTCACTCTCCTCTTTCACTTTCATCAAGAGGCTTTTTAGCTCCTCTTCACTTTCTGCCCTAAGGGTGGTGTCATCTGCATATCTGAGGTTATTGATATTTCTCCCGGCAATCTTGGTTCCAGCTTGTTTCTTCCAGCCCAGCGTTTCTCATGATGTACTCTGCATATAAGTTAAATAAGCAGGGTGACAATATACAGCCTTGACGTACTCCTTTTCCTATTTGGAATCATAAAAAATAATAAACTAGAAATGTATAAACTGTAAGCATTAGCTTTAATTTCAAAATTAAATTATTATATACAATTGGTGTGATAATATTTTTTATTGATCATCTGTAATGCTCTAGAATTGTTCAGAATTTACTA
Source organism: Neotragus pygmaeus (assembly GCA_006410875.1). Classification (NCBI taxonomy): domain Eukaryota; kingdom Metazoa; phylum Chordata; class Mammalia; order Artiodactyla; family Bovidae; genus Neotragus; species Neotragus pygmaeus. The sequence goes on from SJYV01023152.1 coordinate 1,733,328, forward strand.
TTTTGTTGTTGAGTAATCAATTTCTGTATTCCCTATAAGAGAACATGTCACTAAAATTCAAAGCTACTATATGTTTATTGCTCAGATAAACTTGAACCATGGCAATGATATGGTGCAGGAATATTATAAATACCATGACAATATTTGGTGTTCAAATGGGTTCTCCTTTTCATTCAGCAGAAGCTGACGATTTTGTTTTTTGATTTTTTTTTTTCACTCAAAATTGACAGTTTTGCAATTTGGGAAAATATGAATTATTGCCAGTTCTCCTACCTTCTCTCAGGTGTAAAGTGAAAGTGAAAGTCACTCAGTCGTGTCCAACTCTGTGACCCCATGGACTGTGTCCATGGAATTCTCCAGGCCAGAATACTGGAGTGGATCACCTTTCCCTTCTCCAGGGGATCTTCCCAACTCAGGGATTAACCCAGCTCTCCTGCATTGCAGGTGGATTCTTTACCAGCTGAGCCACAAGGGAAGCCCACTTTTCAGATGTAAAGAACCTCTTTTCAGGTGTACACCACTTTTCAGGTGTACAGAAGGCGTTGTTTACATTCAGGTGAATGGCCTATGACACAGAGAGCAGAGCAGAGTGGAGACTCACCCAGAATTCTGAGTTGCAAGGTCATGGTCAATGCTTATTTTAACACTTCCTGAGATTTGTAGCACACCTGAAACACAAGTAAATGTCCAAGGTCAGAAATTTTTATTTATTTTCTAAATAATTCAGGATATTTCAAATCTTATTAGAATTTCTCATTATAATGCATTTGTGCTATTATTTGATCTCAAAGGAATTGAAATAGGTCACTTAGTGCAAACAATACTTAGATCAGCATCAATCACAGGGGAGCCCTGTGGGAAGAGATATTGCCATATGTGCCCTTGTACCGTCTAAAACGTTCACAATGCCAAACTCAAGAACCCATATAAGTAAGGAACCGTGGCTAATGAACCCTTGGTTTGAACAATGGGATGGGGGGTGTGTTTAGGGGTAGAGGGCTAGATAAATTTCTTGAATGTTCTCATTCAAGAGCCTTTTTTCCTACTGTTTTCCCCTGTGAACCTGAGGGTGTGCATGCTTTTTGACCTGTAGAGCATAGCCCTTTGTTGTTGTCCAGTTGCTCAGTCATGTTAGACTCTGCAATCCCATGGACAGCAGCACTCCAGGTTCCCCTGTTCTTCACTATCTTCCAGAGTTTGCTCAGATTCATGTCCATTGCACCAGTGATGCTATCTAACCATCTCATCCCCTGTCACTCCCTCTCCTTTGGCTTTCAATCTTACCCAGGATCAAGATCTTTTTTTAATGAGTCTATTCTTCGCATCAGGTGGTCAAAGTGTTGAAGCTTCAACTTCAGCATCAGTCCTTCCAGTGAATATGCAGGGTTGATTTTCTTTGGGATTGACTCGTTTGATCTCCTTGCGGTCCAAGGAACTCTCAAGTCTTCTCCAACACCACAATTCGAAGTCATCAGTTCTTCAGTGCTCAGCCTTCTTTATGACCCACCTCCCACATTCATTCATGACTACTGGACAAACCATAGCTTTGACTAGACTTACCTTTGTTGGCAAAGCAATGTCTCTGCTTTTTAATTTGCTGTCTAGGTTGGTCATAGCTTTCCTTCCAAGGACCAAGCATCTTTTAATTTCATAACTGCAGTCATCATCAGCAGTGATTTTGGAGCCCAAGAATGATCTATTTCTCAGGCTTGACTGCCTGAATCAAGAAAAAGACATGAGAAGAGTTAACTGTGTATTTTGGAGGGAATTTCTCCCAGTGTCATTTATCAGCCTCCTACTTTGTCTCAATGACGCCTGTATGGTTACACTCTGCTAGCACATTCTCATGGATCTAAAAAAAAAAAAAGTCAGTTTCTCAGGGATAAATATATAACTGGCTACTCTGAACCCTGGGAGCTGATGTGCTGCGTCTCTCTGTGTGCCCAGGTGCATTAAATATGTGCCTCTGCCGAGTGAAACGATGGCAGTCAAACAATACCACCCTGAACTTCCCCACTGCGATCTGCTACCCTTCCTAAAACCTAAAAACCTGGGCTCTGGCCAGAAGTAATTGAGCAGAACAAATGCAAGAAAGAAGTAACGTCTTTGTAGTGTTTAGAGTCTGTAGTAGCAGGGCATACCAGAAATTTCCAAGAGAGGGGTTGTTTCCAGGAAAGTTTTCAGACTCCTTTGGCATAACCCCGTGTGCTTATCCAAGACGTTTAGACAGTTTGAGTTAAGTGTCTGAACTTCTGGGTGCTCATTTGAACCAAAGCCAGACTCTGAACTTTTCAGGTTTCCCTGTCATTAATCAAAATTTCGAAGATCAATGGCATGTAATGAATCAAGTATAATAGCCACCATCAACGGGCAGAGCAAAGACACAGTACTGGGGGATCACCAGACTGCTGGGTTGAAGCCTGGCTGCCTCTGAGTTCCAAGTGAATCGGTGCTGCTCGGGCACCCAGAGGGCAGGCACAGCCTGGGCCACTCTGCCCTGGAGCACTCCACTCTGGAGCACTCTGCCCTGGAGCTCTGTGATGTCTGACATCGCGGGGGTCCTTGACACCTTTGCATTTCAGAAATCCCCAGAAGTCAACAAAGAGCCCCCGCTCTTACCACAGGTGAACCCCACCCACCACAGGAAAGATTTTCCACCTGCCTGCCCCCCATCAGGGCTTCCTGGTTAGTGCTAGTGTTAAAGAACCTGCCTGCCAATGCAGGAGACATGGGTTCAACCTCTGAGGCAGGAAGATCCCCTGGAGGAGGACATGGCAACCAACTTTGTATTCTTGCCTGGAGAATCCCATGGACAGAGCAGCCTATAGCGTTGCAAAGACTCGTACATGACTGCAGTGACTTAGCACGCACACACACGCCCTATCAGATGAACCAGCTGTGGCTCCCTTAGTCCTCAACCAGGAGGTTTCCCTCCCCTGCTGGACCCAGAACTATTCAAACCAGCCTACCACATCCTTCCATAGGGGCCAGGGACACCTCCCCGTTCTTGTTGCTACAATCTGCTCCTCACCGCACGGCTGGCTCTTTTTGCTCCCCAGCGCATCTCCCACGTAGTCCTGCGTGAGTTGCAGGACTCTTCTGGGGCGGTGGGTGTGTTTAGGAATAAACATCTGTTTCATTTCATGTGTTCCGTCTCGGGTGTTATGCCTGCAGCTATCTTTTTATTTAAAGTGGGGGATCCCTTCCTCCCCAGTGGGGTAAATAGGAATTAAGCAAACAGGGGCAAAGGTGTCATTAGGGTTGTTGCTGTTCAGTTTCTAAGTCGTGTCCAACTCTTTTGTGGTCTCATGAACTGCAGCCCACCAGGCTCCTCCGTCCGTGGGAATTTCCAGGCAAGAATCCTGGAGTGGGTTGCCATGCCCTCCTGCAGGGGATCTTCCCAACCCAGGGATCAAACTCACTTCTCCTGCATTGGCAGGCAGGTTCTTTATCACTGAGCCACCTAGGAAGCCTGTCTTTAGGGTACAATTGTGCAAATTTGAGGACATTTGTGGGAGGACTAGAGAAAATTTTTGACAAAATAATATTTAAAATACGACTTAAATCTCTCCTCGTGTGAGGATATGTGTATAAGTGGGTGTGCTGTGTACACAGGGGAGATTGTGCATCATCAAGGGACAGAATCTGAGCCTCGCACACATCTGCTGCCTCTCCAACTTCCACAAAGCATGTTCAGGAGGATGTTAGGGATATGGGGGAAAAGGCATGGTCTCCAGCCAAACAGGATTGAGATGCGCTGACTTGAACAAACTTAAGCAAGTTTATTATTAATAAGCATTTTCAACCATCAAATTTATTTACAAGATAAATCATCCAAAACAATACTCTGGTAAATACCAATCTCTATAATGACCTTTGTATTTAAAATAATAAATTTTGAAAGTAATAGAACATAGTCTTGACCCTGTCCTCATTCTTCCCCATAAACAATATGATTATTTATTTGGCATAGACGTTTAAAAGGGAGTTAGAAAAAGAAGTCATTGCAAAGTACCCATGAGCAAATTCTTTTCCATGCCATTTACTGTCGCTCACACCACTAGCACCATCCCCCACTATTTAGAAACACAGAGTCTTCAAATAACAAGAAACTTCCTCTGTTTTGGCCCACTTTTCCCCAGTGATAACTATGTGAATTCCTTTGGACCTAAGTCAAAAAGAACTGAGCAAGAACTAACAGCAGTGTCTAACGAAAACATAATTCCTTTTGATATGCAGACAGACACTGAGTGTGTGTTAATAAATATTTTAATATCAGGTTTGGAAATTCCAGTCTATTTTTATTTGGAATATATGATTCGTCATGTTGCTTTTGTTTAAAATGAGATTACAGAAGGTTCATTTCAAAATTTCATGATTTTGTGGTTTTCCAAGATAGCTTCTGAAGGCTTTCTCTACCAAAATAATATTGAAGTTATAGTTTGATTAGATGGATACATAAATGATAGATGAATTGGTAGATTAGATAGATAACAGATGGAGAATAGATTAGATAGTTGGTGAATGAATAAGTAGATGATAGAGAGACAGACAACAGATAGAAAATGGTAAGAAACATGGTAGCGTATTGGAGTCATTTGAAGTGTGGATGGTGAATATGCTAGACTACTGTGTGATCCATTCAATGTTAAGATAAAGACTGTTTATTCTAAAGAGATCTTAAGACCATTTTATTTAAGAATTTTTCAATTTAGATAAATGTGTGTATTTGTTAATGATTAAATTCCAAATTAACTTTTAAAAATCAATTTGTATCTTACTATACTGATTAATAGAGAAAATAACATGTGTACAATTCAAAGCAGGATTTTTACAGCTAAACTAATTCAACCATTCAGAAATTACTGCTGCTGCTACTGCTAAGCAAATACTATTAAAAATTTAGCTGCTGCTGCTAAGTCGCTTCAGTCGTGTCCGACTCTGTGCAGCCTCATAGACGGCAGCCCACCAGGCTTCCCCATCCCTGGGATTCTCAAGGCAAGAACACTGGAGTGGGTTGCCATTTCCTTCTCCAATGCATGAAAGTGAAAAGTGAAAGTGAAGTCCCTCAGTCGTGTCTGACTCTTCACGACCCCATGGACTGCAGCCTACCAGGCTCCTCCATCCATGGGATTTGCCAGGCAAGAGTACCGGAGTGGGGTGCGATTGCCTTCTCTGAAAAATTTAGTATTACGTTGAATATTAGGTACAAAGACATGATTTGGACATGGTCCTTTTCCTTAAAGAATTTGTAGTTTATCCATACATTTCAGAAAGGGATCCAGTGACTTCTCTGGCTCTCCAGTGGTGAAGACTTCACCTTCTATTGTAGGAGTTGTGGCTTTGATCCCTCATTAGGTAACTTTGATCCCACATGCCTCAAGGCCAGTAAATCAAAACATAAAACAGAGAAAATATTATAAAGAATTCAACAAAGACTTTTAAAATGGTCCACATCAAAAAAAGAAAGAAAGAAAACAGGAGAGAAAAGGATGCATTTGGTTTCAGATACATCGAATTTGATGATGATTCAAAGAAAAACTTCCTTGGAAAACTTTAGAAATGCAATGTAGAATTTGTTTTAATAGGTTGTTAATGTGTTTTATTTTAACCAACAGTTTATACAAAAGCATGTCAAATATTTTTACCTGGACAAGAAAGCAAAGTACCACATGCAAAAGGTGACATTATTAAATTTTAATGCTCAATGAAACTATCTTTGGAGAAGACTCTTGAGAGTCCCTGGAACAGCAAGGAGATCCAACCAGTCCATTCTGAAGGAGGTCAGCCGTGGGGTTTCTTTGGAAGGAATGACGCTAAAGCTGAAACTCCAGTACTTTGGCCACCTCATGCAAAGAGTTGACTCATTGGAAAAGACTCTACTTACGTCCATTGAGTCGGTGATGCCATCCAACCGTTTCATTCTCTGTCGTCCCCTTCTCCTCCTGCCCCCAATCCCTCCCAGCATCACAGCCTTTTCCAATGAGTCAACTCTTCACATGAGGTGGCCAAAGTATTGAAGTTTCAGCTTCAGCATCATTCCTTCCAAAGAAATCCCAGGGCTGATCTCCTTCAGAATGGACTGGTTGGATCTCC
>SJYV01023152.1:1747395-1776485 GCA_006410875.1 Neotragus pygmaeus
ATGGGGAAACAGTGGAAACAGTGTCAGACTTTATTTTGGGGGGACTCCAAAATCACTGCAGATGGTGACTGCAGCCATGAAATTAGAAGACGCTTAGTCCTTGGAAGAAAAGTTATGACCAACCTAGATAGCATATTCAAAAGCAGAGACATTATTTTGCCGAGGAACGTTCGTATAGTCAAGGCTATGATTTTTCCTGTGGTCATGTATGGATGTGAGAATTGGACTGTGAAGAAGCTGAGCACCAAAGAATTGATGGTTTTGAACTGTGGTGTTGGAGAAGACTCTTGAGAGTCCTTTGGACTTCAAGGAGATCCAACCAGTCCATTCTGAAGGAGATCAACCCTGGGATTTCTTTGGAAGGTCTGATCCTAAAGCTGAAACTCCAGTACTTTGGCCACCTCATGAGAAGAGTTGACTCATTAGAAAAGACTCTGATGCTTGGAGGGATTGGGGCAGGAGGAGAAGGGGACGACCGAGGATGCGATGGCTGGATGGCATCGTGGGCTGGACGGCATCATGTATTCGATGGACGTGAGTCTGAGTGAACGTCCGGGAGATGGTGATGAACAGGGAGGCCTGGCGTGCTGCAATTCATGGGGTCGCAAAGAGTCGGGCATGACTGAGTGACTGAACTGAACTGAACTAAAGAGTTCTTTGTGTACAGTCATTTATTATATTTATTATTTACAAATATTTTCTCCAACTTTTTAATTTCAATGAACTCCAGTTTATCAGTTCTTTCTTTCATGAGTTATGCCTTTGATGCTGTTTCTAAACAGTTATTACTATGCCCAAGTTCATCTAGGTTTTCTTCTCCGTCATCTTGTAGGAGTGTGATAGCTTTTCATTTTGCTTTTAAGTCTATAACCCATTTTGAGCTAATTTTTTCTGAAGGGGACAGGATCTGTGTCTAGATTCATTGTCTTACATGTTGCTGTCCAATTGTTTTAGCACCATTTGTTGAAACAACTATGCTGAAAAAACCGTTTCGTCAAAGAGCAGCTAAGAGGATTTATGTGGGTATATTTCTGAGCTTACTATTCTGTTCCATTGTTCTACTTGTCTGTTCTTTCACCAGCACCACGCTATCTTGATCTGTAGCTTTATGGAAAATATTTAAGTCAGGTAGCTTCGGTCTTCAACTTTGTTCTTCTCCTTCAATACTGAGTTGGTTAGGCTATCTTTTGCCTCTCCATACAAACTATAGAATCAGTTTGTCAATATCCACAAGAGTACTTGCCCAGATTTGATTGGGATTGCATTGACTCTATAGATCAATTTGCAAAGACTAACATCTTGACGATATTGAATTTTCCTATCCATAATCATAGAATTTCCCTCCATTTACTTTGTTTCTTTTTACATTTTTCACCAGTTTTACAATCTTTCTCAAGTAGATTTTGTAGGTATTTTATGAGATATGCACTTAAATGTAATTCTGGGGAGGCTAATGTAAATAACATTATACTAGCCTTATCCCTGATCTTAGCAGGAAAGTTTCTGCTAAGAAGCCTTAAATATAAAGTTGACTTTCTATTTTTTGTGGATGTTCTTTATCAATTTAAGGAAGTTCCTTTGTACTCCTACTTTGGAGTTTTTAAATCATGAATGGATGTCGCACTTTGTCAAATTCTCTTCTCCGTCTATTGATATTATTATGCATTTTTTCTTCTTTAGCCTATTGATAAGATTGATTATATTAATTGATTTTTAAATGCTAATTAATTAAATCCTGAAATAATTCCACTTGATCATGATATATATTCTTTTTATACATTGTTACATCCTATTTGCTAATCCCTTTTAGGGGGTATTTGCACCTATGTTCATGAGAGATAATTGGTGTCTTGTTTTGTTTTCATGTCTTTTGTCTGGTGTTGGTATCAGGAAGATGATGGCCTAAGTGGCCTCATAGAATGAGTTAGAAGTATTTCCTCTGCTTCTATCTTCTGAAAGAGATTGTATAGAACTGATAGAAATTTCCAGTGAGCCCATCTAGATTTGGTGGATACAGTTTGGCAGTACGTCAGAATGTGAAATATAAAGGTACTGTATGTCTTAGCAATCCTACCCCTAGTAACTCACCTAGAGAAAATGAGAATGTACGTCTATACAAAGACTCATACACAAATGTTTATAACAGCTGTGATTCATAATAGCCAAAAGGTGGAAGCAACCCAAATGCCCATCAACTGTTAGAGGCATAAACAAAGTATGGTATGCCCATGGAATGACAATGCAAAAAAGAAAAAGAAAAAAGGATGGCATACCTACACACACTACAGCAAGGATAAACCTCAAACATTGTGCCATGGAAGAAGCCCGCCACAAACAGCCAAATATTCTGTGACTCCATGTATATGAAATGCACACAACAGACAAATCCACAGACACAGAAGCGGACTTGTGCCTGGGACTGAGTGGGGATTTGAGGGGATTGGAAGGTTATAGGGAGTGACCCCAAATGGGTACAGGACCTCCTTTGGAGATGATGAAAATTGTCCCCCAGATTAGACTGTGGAGACTGCTATACAGCTCTGTAAATATGCTGAACACACTGAACTGTACATTTTAAATTATACGTAAATTATATCTCAATAAAGCTATTTAAAAATAATTCAGATACAAGAAGGAGTTGGCTAGAACATGGCCCTTCTTCCCACAGATCTGGCATTTTTATCAGACTTACTACATAATATGCTTCTCTAGCGTCTCAGTTTCTCCACTTGGGGGTTCTTCCAATAAAACATTCCTCTGAAGCCTCTACAATTTTGTGTCACTTCTATATAATATTCCCAAATAATAGAGTATTTATATCTGTATGTTTGAAGGAGATGAATAGAGCCTCCTCATAACACTATAAATATAAAATGTTAACTGTTTTTACCAACACTCTAATGAAACAATAGGATTTCAACAGTTAACTCATCTGTTCTGTTCCTCCAGGACAGTAACTTTAGTTTTAAAAATGTCCTCTGCTGTATTTTTCCCCTAAATATGCATTCAAAATGACCTGTGAAATGTATGTTAAGTAAATCTTTTTCACAATGTTGAAAGTTTAAGTGATTCAATAAAAATAGAATCCAACATTTTACAACTCCAACAAGCTTTCAAATGCCACTGTTCTAAACTCCATTCTTCCCATGATGGAATCTTCTGACAGTTCAGCGTGAGACAGGCTCACCTCCCACATAACTCCAGAGGAACCGTGTGGGAGGTGACCTGGCCCCGAACAGAGGAAGGCCAGAAAGCTTAATTAATTTCCATGAAAGTAAGCGATTTGCATGGTCTAATTAGCCTATGTCTCTTAAACAAATCCAAAACAAAGCCAGGTGAGAGAGTTTTATGCAAACAAACAATAAAACCTAATCACTCCCCACATCCAGGAGCCACCATTATTATAGTTGTTCAACCCTTTTTAACTCTCCAATGCTTGGAATAATAATAACCTGTTAGAACTTTGAAATGAAAATCTTTCTACCTGACAAATGCTGATGTTTTTAAGTATTTCAAAGCCAGCGTCAAACAGGCTTCCTTTAGATTTTTGTCTTGGTCTGTGCTGAGCTTTCCTGAGGTTACCTGGAGCCAAGGGCCTGGGTGGGCCCCTCCTCTCTAATTCCTCGATGCCAATCAGTAGGGGGAGCTCTCCTATTATTTAACTGGCCACAAACAAAGCGCACAGGCATTTTTATGGACTCCTCTGGGGACAATGGCAAGGAATTTTTGAAAATGGATGTTATAATCTGAAGAGCATTAAGGCAACAATTTGGTTAAAGTTGGAGAGGTGTCTCATTCAGACTCAAGAACATATTTTTTTCTAAAGCAGCCTTGCAAATTAATGAGGGTATAAAAGTTGTGGGCCTGGAGAAAATTATCCCATTTGGAGAAGGAACCTTGCACCTATCACTCAAAGTGGAATGAAACTTAATTGCATCTGAATCTTAATGGCCATAATGAGCTCTGTCATCTTCTTGATCTGAAGGAATTCTTAGTATGGTTAGAAAGAAGAAAAATGCAGTCTGAGAAAATGGTAGACTTTGAGAAAGATAGCTTCGTACTACAAATTAGAATGCAGGATATACAAAACGAAAAGGGCTTCCAAAAATATTAGACTCTTAAAAAGCTTGAGATTCTGTAGTTAAGTCAAATAAAAGGCCAAGGTAAGGAAATGAATGGTGTATCTGGTAAGCTTTTCATGTAATCTGCTAAGATGATAATTCCACAATTAGAGGGAGATTTGCATAATCCTTAACTGGAACTTATGAGTTAAAGTCACAGTGCTCTTGCAAATGCTTTAACATATATCATAATACAGCAAATCGAAGACTACAAATGTCGTTACTGAAAGGCAACAGCGGCAAGAATTTTATATCTCAATGTGAATAAATCGTCCAGCATCATATTGCTGTGTGGCAGAAACTGTTGATCACCCCAAATGCCCATTTGCTCCTGCTCTAGCTTATTAATAGAATGACCAATTTTTAGTTATACATATGGCTCCACAGGGGAAAAACTACAGTCCCCAGACTTCCTTGCAACTACTGGAAGCTAGATGGCCATGTACTGGCCAATAGGATATGAATGGAAGTGAATTAATTGTATGGAAGGGATGTGAATGGAACTAGAACACATCAGAGAAGGAAACACGCTCAGAGCCCTGCCCTTTCCACTCCCCCACCCACNTGGACTCTCCATTCAACTCTACCTCGAATATTTTCTAGGAATCCACATGAAGGTAGTGCAGGTAAACAGACCACGACTCGCTGCCAGTAACTTCAGAAACGTGACTTGAGCTGAGTGTTAAAAAAAACTCCAAACCCAACAAGTTGGAAGTAGTAGTTATTCAAACAAATCAACTCTTTTATTTCCTTTTCAATGGTGCACATCTCAAATTGGTGGAACAGACAGGTAGAAAAATAAGATTATTATAGAAAATTCCACTTCTGAGGTGTATAACAATTTGGAGACTGATCAGTAACTCAGATTACCTCTTTTCAGATGACATGAACACCTCCACAGTCCTGCTCCTGGTCCTATGGTGACATAGATTTAAATCAACATGATATATTAAAAATAGAGGAATATTCCAAAAGGGAAATATAAATAACCTGAAGCATTTCCAGAAATACAAGTGACACATATGAATTGTGTATTGAAGGATGAAAATCTGAGATGCACACATAAAAGACATTTTCTAAAGCACTACATTTAGGGCTTTTTTTAAAGAATACAAGGCTTTCAACTCTTTAGCCAAAACATAAACACTGCTAGTGCAGGAAACTCACCCTTTTTGAGAAAAAATCAGTGGCTGCTTTACATGATTGAACATAGGGATTTTAAACTTTAAGTATATCTAATGGTGCAAATTAACAGACATAGTAGGAAATACATCATTCTAGATTACAAAACTTCATCTTTTATTAGCACATGGTAAATCTCATCCGTTTTCCCCCTCTTCATTATGCTAATTCCAACCCTAAATTTCCAGCCTCGTTGATAAGGATGTGTAAAATTATATCCACAGTTAGGAAAAAAAAAAAAAATTTAAACATTCCAAGTCACCACTAGCAGCAAAGAACACCAAATTGTAAAAGAAACTGGGGTTACCAAAGTTTATTTTTGGTGATTCTCATTACAAGTGAATAGATTCTTAATTAGCTTTGCTTATTTTTCTTTAAGTCACAAAGATAATTTTTGAAAAGTTTTCTTAATTTTCACTCAGAAGTGTTGACTACCAGAATGTGAGGTGCAGGTGAAATTTTGTTCTAACACATGAAATGAAGCAAGCTCAAACCCTAGTTATATCAGGAAACTTTCAACTACCTCTGCACCTAACATTTAAAAAACAGGAAAAAATAAGCCCTTTTTAGACACTAGTTTCTGATGTAATTCTGATCCATGCGTGCATCATGAATAAAAAAAGTAAAATTATTCCAACCGGAAGGAAGGAAGTTCTATGGAAAAATATCAATGTCGAATTAGGCTAGGTTCCAAAGATTTTCAACATTTCAAGTTTCCTTTTAATGACATTATCAATATGACAGCTGAGTTTGTATTCAAAAATCTATTTTATAAATCTATAATTTGTAATTATATAAGTTATAAATATACATAGGCAAAATATTCTACTCAGATAGATATGTGTGGGGCACACCTGTGTGTGAGGGCTTCCCAGGTGGCGCAGTGGTAAAGAATCCACAGCCAAGGCAGGAGACACGGGTTTGATCCCTGGGTCAGGAAGATACCCTGCAGAAGGAAATGGCAACCTACTCATACTTAATCCCAGTAACTAGAGGTTTTGAAGATACACTGCACCACTAGGAGGCCTGGCTTTGCTCTCACGACCATATCCCACAGTGTTGCTGACTTCAGGCATCAGGCCATCTCCACTCGCCCCCGGGAAGGCATTCCTAGCAAGGCTGAAAGCTGGGTTTGTGTACTAGCATCTCCTGGGGAGTCCAGAGCTGCCCAAGTTCTGACAAGGACGTGTGTGCATTCAAAGCCAGTGTGGACCTGTGAGGATGCTGGTGTCCAGGTGACCTGAGGGAGGTTTCTGCTGCCCCCAAGCCCTTCTTCCTGGTCATGTCGCTGACAGCAGGTATCCCTGCAGAAGGAGTGTGCTCACGAAGCTGCAGGATTGTAAGTCAGTGAACTGGCCGACAGGGCTGGGTTAACATGGCTGGATGCTCAGATCCTAAACTTCACCAGCTCCCTTTGGCTTCAGATTCTTGACCCTGTCCCATGAACTTCCCAGGGCATGACCTTGAACCTGCAACCTAAGGATCATGTCCTGCTTGGGGGTTCAGATCTCTCCAGTTGTGTTAGAACAGAGGTGATGGCTCCAAAGCAAGTTTCTCTTTGACAAATTTGTACATCCTGAGAGGTTCCTTTGGAAAATTCCTAAGAAAGTAGGCTGCACTCCAAACTTGGGGGAAATGAGTTTCTTACGACATCCTGGGATGTTCTCAGTTCGTCCAGACCTTGGCCATCATCTGCTGACCAAGGGATATGACTTCTTATTCCCATTGCCCTTCCCAGGTTCTAGAATTCTCCTAGTTCCAACCATCACCTACTCCCTGTTCCTTGGATGAACCAGTCTTCACCTGGATCAGGTAATGCCAAGTGTAAGGGGCCACGTTTTCTGTGTTTCTGTGCTAACATCTGACACATGTTTCCAGCTTGAATGTTCTTGAAGTTTGGGGTCTGCAGCTGTGTGAAATAAATCACATCTCCATGGCTTCAGCAATGTTAAGAGTAAAAGAAATCTGCTGATTCCTGGAACTGAAGCTATTTTCCAAAAGAGCTAATTCTGCTTATTTTGTTAGCATACTTTCGATTATATTTGTATTTTCCCCTCCTCACTTTCAAAATGTATTTTTCCCTCTTGCTATTTAATTGAAAAACTGCCACAAGTTCAAATCTGAAATTCTTAAAACCCACGGAAACTGTACACAACAGCTTCCGTGTGTACAGAACAGTTTCAGGTTCTGGAGTTTTCTTGGTCCCAGAAATCTGGTCTCTCTTGGCAAAACTCATCATTTTACATTTTATGGTTGGTGTTTAGTTGTTTTGCCTAAGAGAGAAAACACCCTCAGTGGCAGGTATTCCCTCTGAACAGCTCTGTTATCAATTCTAATAAGTTTATGCAAGGTAAAAATGTACTGGGATTCTACTCAATTATTTGCTTTCTGCTAATAAGGATGAAGCCTGTGAAACTCAATTATTGTTGTTTATGGAACAGGCTGTCAGGCAGTGATTTATTTCTAACGACATCAGGTGACACCAGGCTAGAACTTGGCCCTAAACCATGCCTGGCAACTCCCTCAGTGGGGATCTGGTAAGAGGAATTTAACAAATTTCCATTTGAGAGGAGACCCTATTCAATGAAGACACAGTCCTTCTGCTCCTCTTGAAGGAGGTCACGGAATCCGCAAAGCAGAACTGCTTTGCAGAATCTACAGCCCAAAGCTCTGTGAAGTTGTTAATGCCTCACTGCTGGGAGTTACTTTCTTGGTTTTGAACTGTAATTGACTCCAAATTTATCTCGGACCAAAAAGTCTGCATTTCCCAGAAGCAGGTAAGAAAAATCCTTACAAAAGTCCAGGAGTGGGCTGTGTCCAGGGAGACCGTCCCTGTTGTCACATACCAGGTCCCTGTGTTTTGGTTCATAAGAGACACAAAATCGTTCACCATGGTGATCACACACCAATTGGTTGCAGTTCTTTTAAATTCCAGAGGAAAAAATATAATCAATCCCCATCTCATTGCTAGTTTTGATAAACAGTTTCAGGTTCTGAAGACAGGGTTTCATTTCAGGCTTCTGGATAACTCATCAAGAATATAAAGCATCAGCCTATTTAAAAAAATACATTGTTCACGTAAAAACATCCTTTTTCCATCAGAGAGTTGACAAGGTTTTGACAAAAACCTGATGCTAATTTGCATCTTTCAGGAGAGGACCATCTTCCAGCCCCTTCCACGGTGTGCTGCCTGGTGAAAATGACACCCCCAAAGGGCTGCTATCTCCTTTCCTGTTCAAAGCAAGCCTGCTTGAAGGTTTGCCAAGCGAAGGATCAATTTATATAACTGGAGGAGGTGCCTGTCACTATCAGGGTTTTGACTCAAAGTCCAATTTTCGACAGCAAGGCATGCCAGGAAAACGTCCCACTTTCAATTGTCTATTTCATTCTTGTTGCTAAGTTATGCTTTTGTAATTTCAGTATTTCCATTAAAATGTCACATCCACTGACATCTCAGATGAAAAGGTAGAGGAAATTTGATAGGAAATACAGAGCATTATAGCAAACTTCATTCAAACACCCAAACTTGAAATCTAACTTGCTATTATCAAGTATTCTGGGAACCATGCCTGCTAGTTGGTGGCAGGAGAGATAGTCCCCAGCTCAGAAACCAAATGAAACGGGCAAATGAAACAGAAGATGCCCGAGTAAAGCAATAAGCAGCAGAGTTAACTGGGTCATATATACAATCTCCTCCTTTTATTTCAGGAATCTGGGTTTTTCAGAGCAAGGGGAAGGCATTGTCAACGGGTGTCACCTTCACGTCCAGGTAAAGTGGACCGCCAAATAGGAACCCACGAAAAAGCCGAGAGGGCAAAAAGAGAATCGGACTTCCCAGAGATTTCTATCTCTGAAATGTATTTTGAAATTATTGCCTCTCAACTAGCTGAGGCTGGAAATGGCAACGAACTTCTGATGACAATGTCCTGTTCTCATCCCATTTCAAGAGGGCCCCATTCTCACCACAGCCACTCCTGAATGGATCTTAAAGAACACAGAAGATCCATGTTCTAAGATGTAACTCAGTCCTTTGCCACAAGATTCTTGTGGGCCCTGGGGGCCACTTAGTGTCTGCGAGGACACTAAGACACCTGTCCATGGGCCTGCACCTCTGGCACAGTCATCTTTGGCAGGTCATCTATTTCTCAGTACGGGGGTGACTTGGGGAGACAGTGAACCCGGCAGGTGACTGAAACATCCGCAGGAACACGAACAACATCCCAGCCAGAGGAGAGGCTTCAGTGAGCCCTTCTGGGTTTGTAGTGTATATCTGACCCACCGCAACAGTGATGCAAAGGGAACCTTGAACTTGGCACACAGCAAGAGAAAGGATATTGCCTTTAAACTCTTCTTGTAATGACCTCAAGTTAAAGGCTTCTGCTTTTCTTTGCCAAAGTCCTCAAATAAATGATAGCAAGTGTGGAGTTCCCCAAATAAGGAAACCACCGCACACGTGACTCATCCCCAAAGACTGAACGTGCCAAAGGGAAGAAGCATTGTGGGTCAGCTGCTCGTCGCACCTGGTTAAGCTGTTTCAGCTGGGTGTGCTTGAGCCTTGGCGGTTCTGCACACAGAAGCTCATGGTTCCAAAGCACAGGAAAAAGCAGAAATTCCCTCACATCCTTGCAGAGCTGGTCAGGGATATGGGCACTGAGCCGTGTCTCTATTTCCCAAAAGAATAATCAGCAACCTAACTTCAGGGGAGACTTGGAAAAGAAACAATTAAGCTAGTGAAAGAGAATCTGTTTTTCTCCTTCATACAGTGTTTATTCATTTTGGGTAAGAGTAAGCGTATGTGATGATAACCAGCTCCGTGACAGAACATCTCCAGGTTGATCTGTGCTTCAGCACCTATTATGTTTCTCCTGCTGGAAAGAGGATTCTTTAGGTGGGGGCAATGGCTGGAACCAGGCTGCCCGTACCCCCACCAGGCACAGGACCCTGGGCCAAGTGTTGACAGAGGTAGTTTTTACTTTCATACCCATAGTACTATGCAAGTATTGAGTACAAAGAGTAGGCTTCCTTTGCACTTGAAGGCTTTCTGTCTTCAGAAGAGGCTGGTGAAGACTTGAGTGATCAGCTCTTCCTGGTAGAGTCCAGCTCACCTTCAGATCACAGGGAGACCCAGGACTTCCCAGGTGGTGCTAGTGGTAAAGAACCCCCCTGCCAATGCAGGAGATGCAAGAGTTGTGAGTTCGATCCCTGGGTCAGGAAGATCTCCTGGAGGAAGTTGTGGCAACCCACTCCAGTATTCTTGCCTGGGGAACCCGGTGGAGAGAGGAGCCTGGCGGGCGACAGTCCATAGGGTCACCAAGAGTTGGACACAACTGAAGCGACTGAACACGCACCAGCCCAGAGAGACCCAGAAACGAGGCCTGATGCTTTCCTTCCAACTCAGAAAGGGGCAGGATGTTTTTTTATCATCAGGCCCCAGACTACTTCTCCTGCTATCATATTGCAAACCTTTTTGTATCACTTTGACTCAGGCGGATCCTGGTACAAAATACCCTTAAATGTAATCAATAAGAAAAGCTTCCCATTAACTAAGAAGAGTTATAAACTATATGCACGTATTTCTCTAGAGATAGAAGGGAAAAGAGAACAAGCCAAGGATTGTGTTTTTTTTTGGGGGGGGGGATGGAGGGGGGTGGTGGCACACCCAAATAGTTTGGTATAACCAGCTACATAAACCCTGAAGCCCAATTCACTCTGTTTTCATTAAGAATGAGGTGCTTTTTTTTTTTATTATCATTTTCCTTGGAAGTAGGGGAGAAAGAGGAAGCTGTAAAGTCAAGAATCAAAATACAGTGAATCTGGAAGGCATCTGGGAGCAAAACAGAGATTTAAGACTAGTGCGCACAGGTAGAAGCCTTGCCTTATAACCCCTGTCTGCTGCACTGAATCGTCTTAATAGTTGAGTTCACGGTCACTAGGCTTTTCTCTTCATTTCCAGCGATGCCGTACAAGCGAGGACTCATCATTGACCACCTCGGGATCTCGGGGGTGATGCCTACATTGGATCGGAAGTAGCAGCAGGGTGATTAAAACAAGAAGGATGACTCCACACACGCTCATGAGAGTATAGGAGACGATCCACAAAATGGGCTCGTTCAACGGCAGGGCAGGGACGCAGTTGCTGGCTATGTCCTCTGTTGAGAAAGGCCCAGAAATTTCAGACACCGGAGCACCTGCAATTTCTGAGGAGACAGAAGGGGGAAAAGCCACAGCTATGAAACGAGCAGTCATCTCTATCCCATGACACAAGAGATAACCTTTTGCTTTATCAGCCAGAGTCAAGTCACATTGGCTCTCATGTTCCAAAGGCCCCGGAGCCTGAGCACACACCAGGGAGGTCTCGGTGGCCGTGTGCCTTCAGAGGGTCCACTCCCCTTCTTGTTGGAGTGACAGCGTGTCTCAAGGTCTGCAGGTGCTGAACCCACATGGCGGAGAGCAATGTGCGCAAGGATACAGAAGCCTCAGGTCCTTCACGCCAAGAACGGAGCACCAAGCCGGTGAGCGTGTACCAGTCAGAGCCCGCTGGGAAGCCGCGTGGCTGTGCGCCCCCAGGGGAGATGAGCAAGGAAGAGTAAGAAGCGTCTAGAACAGAAAACTCAGCTGCACCTGCCAGAATCATGGGGATTTCCCCTGTAGAGTCACCCTGAGTTCCCACTCCGTGGTAGATTCCATAGTAGGTCACATGCCTACATCAGACCCACACTCCTAATGGGCTCCAAGACCAGCGGGGTCAGCCTGGCCCAGGAGACTCTTCCCCACCCCACACTTGGCCCACACTTACACTTGTACACATCTCCGGTGTACACAGTGCCCAGAATCAACAGAGGGAAATGAGGGGCTTCCCTGGTGGTTCAGTGGTTAAGACTTTGCACTTCCATTGCAGGGGGAGTGGGTTCAATCCCTAGTCAGGGAACTAAGATCCCACATGCCTTGAGGTGAAAAAATAAAAAGAGTGTTAAATGAGTATACCAGTGGATTTAGGACATAGCCGGTAACAAGGAAAAAATAAAAAACCCCAAACAGGGCTACAATTCTACCCATTACTTTTGCAAACTGATTCCTGAAAAATCTTCTCCCTGGAGAAGGACTTCCCAAAGCAGGTTTGGGGATCACTAGTATTTCATTTGTCTTCACTAGGCTGATCTGCTCCTTTCCAAGTATAGAATTTGCTTGGCATCTCAAGCTTTACTTGGAAAAAGAAAAAGGCCTCATGACCCATTTAAACTGATTGCTAAGCATTTAATTTTCCTATAGGTAAAGCCTCAAGATCCTAAGGCCTGCCCAGTAAGATCCTTTTTTACTGAGGGAAGAACAAGTCAAAATAATAATGGAATTACAGCTTTTAAAGGTATGGTCTAAAGTTGAGGGAGGGACTGGGGGCAGGAGAAGAAGAGGACAACAGAAGATGAGATGGCTGGATGGCATCACCGTCTTGATGGACATGAGTTTGAGTGAACTCCGGGAGATGGTGATGGATAGGGAGGCCTGGCATGCTTCGATTCATGGGGTCGCAGAGTCGGACACGACTGAGCGACTGAACTGAACTGAAAGTGAGGGAAAAGACAAATGTGAATAATGTGCAAAGAGGTTGCTTTTTCTTACTACAGATGTGGATTCTGTTAATACGGATCCATGGCTTTTTCTTTTCACAGGTGGCGCTAGTGGTAAAGAACCTTCCTGCCCATGCAGGAGACGTAAGAGATGTGGGTTCGATCCCTGCATTAGGAAGATCCCCTGGAGGAGAGTATGACAACCCGCTCTTTATTCTTGCCTGGAGAATCCCAGGACAGAGGAGCCTGGAGGGCTGCACTCCACAGGGTCACAGAGAGTTGGATATTGGATATGACTCAAGTAACTTAGCACGTAGCATGCCTGACTTTTTCTAAAAGTGCTGGGAGAGAAAAGCAAGAAACAGAGCGTGCAAGCATCTACGAACAGAGGGATGCTGGCCTTCCATTCGTCTAGATGCTCAAGTGCCTACAGCCATCCTCAGAAAGTGAAGTGTTAGTCATTCAGTTGTGTCAGGCTTTTTGTGACCCTGTAGACTGTAGTCCGCCAGGCTCCTCTGTCCATGGGAATCTCCAGGCAATACTGGAGTGAGTTACCATGTTCTCCTCCAGGGATCTTCCTCACCCAGGGACTGAACCTGGGTCTCCTGAATGGCAGGCAGATTCTTTACCATCCAGGCCATAGGGAAGCTGTAGAGCATTTAACAAACATTACATAACAAGGGCTTCCCTGACGGCTCAGTGGGTAAAGAATACACTTACCAAGCAGAAGATGCAAGAGACACAGTTTAGATCTCTGGGTCAGGAAGATCCCCTGGAGACGGAAATGGCAACCCACTCCAGTATTCTTGCCTGAAGAATCCCAAGGACAGAGGAGCCTGGTGGGCTACAGTCCACGGGGTCACAAAGAGTTGTATACGACTGNGACATGGAAAATGCTTAGAGGCAAATGGGAGTTTTATGAATATAATGTTAATAAAAATTGATTTTTGAAAATGAAGCTGCCTCTTTATATTACCTGCAAGTAGATAAACAAGCCACTTAGTGATGAATGCCTGCTTTTCCTAGTCATAATTGGCCAAACACTCTTTTACTTAAACAAGCTCCTACTTAACTATGGACACAATAGAGTAGAGAGATCAATTAGGAGGTTCTAGGTAAGATTTGGGAACTTACATCCAAGAGGAGGAGGCCAAAGTGCTCTCCATCACATCTGTAAGTCACTGGGTGCCTCCATCTCTTTGCCCTACTCCCCACACTCCGGAGAAGCGCTGGGAGCCAAACAGTTGTCTCACGATGGATAGCGTTCCTTCTTCATGACCTACCACGCTCCCATGATTTAAGCCATGGTTTCAGATGTTGTTGATGATTTATTGTATGAAAAATGTAAATGATCTGGATGGCAGATGTTTTATATTTTCTGACCATTCATTTTCAGTGGGAATGTAATTAAAATTTATGAAGTGTATCTGCTGAATTGCATTGGCAATTGATGATCTCCTCCAGGGCTGTCTATGTGGAGATGATGAGTGATTGTGGATGCGGAGACGTGGTGACAAGGGCAGGACGTGACGTTTCTGCCACAGTGAAGCCACCGGGCCAAGGACGGAGTCCCTTTGCCTTGTCCCATGACCACCAATCCTGCCCAACCCATGCGGTCGAGAGAGGTAGACGGTGTCTGTCCTTTCCTTTGTAGAGTTTTAAAGTCTATGCCAGGCTCCCGAGTTCTCTCATTTTCCCTGAGGACTTGTTTCTGAAAGTCACAGTGTAGGTGCATGCCAGGAGAGTTATGATATGTAACTTCTGACACAACCCACAGAGCAAACCTTGGCAAATTCCAAATGCCTTTAAAGAGCCGTGTTATTTGCTCTTGCCTATGACTTTTCCAGGTGTCAAATTTACTGTGAGGAATCGGAATTTTTAAAGTAACTGAAACCCTATATCCATGCCTCCACTAGTCCTGTTGTGTGGTCATGTATCATCAGTGTACACGTCCGTCCCCTTACTGAACCATGAGCTTCCTGAGGGCCAGCACCTTGCCTTTAACTCTCAGCATCTCCAAAGTTTACCTGACATCTTAGATCAGTGCCTGCCACATGCATCATTCCTGCAATTCTCTGACCTGTGTTGAAGCTACATCTGGGGCAAGGGGATGAAAATTCTGCAGTGCAGGATTATTGGTATGTTTTTCATTTGCCTGTGACCTCTTGCGAGACCTTTTCTTTCATCAAAATTCCAAACTTTTACTACTGATAACATGGATGTTATGCAAAATTTCTAGATCATTCCTTTGAAAGTACATGCTCTCAAGGCAAGTAAGCTATGTAACTGGAAGATCTAAATTCAGAAAGTAAGATTCCTAAGTTCCATGATGAACAGTGCAGATACTCTGTGCCAAGACAGACACTTCTTTTGGTTCTGCTTCTTTTGCACCCAAATCCTCACATGAAGTCGCACAAGTCAGTTTGCCTGTGGGCCCCTTGAGAGTTTCATCTGAAGATGCTGATCCCAGTGGCCTGCAGTTCAGATCTAGACTGAACCTCATCACGACCAAATGGAGAGTCTGGGTGGGGAAGCTTCCTGTATCAGCTCACGCTCTTCCACTGTACACCCATATGTATTTCTCTTCTTCCTTCTGGAGAGACTTTGTCACCAGTGCAAACACATATCATTTACGCATGTACTTTCCAAACCATTCATTCCCTCTCATACAATTGTTAGGGTTAGTATTAGGTCACTTTGATAGCTAGTGTGTCTCACTAAAGGGCTTCCCTGATGGCTCAGAAATATTCCTGAAATGCAGAAGAACTGGGTTCGATACCTGGGTTAGAAGATCCTCTGGAGAAGAGAATGGCTACACACTCTAGTATTCTTGCCTAGAGAATTCCATGGACAGAGGAGCCTGGCAGGCTACGTACAGAAAAAAATAAAAGGAAAAATAAGAAAATAATGAATCTCTATTGCATTAGACCCTGATTCTGGACATTAAAAATCCGGCAATTTTCATTTTAACCTTTAACTACTTCATCCCCTTTGACCCTATATCCTCTTCAAGAAAATGGTCCTAACAACCTATAATCAGTACAGAGATTTCAGGATGTTTGTTGTCATGTATGAAATGTCAAAAGATGGGAAATTATTAAGTAAATTATGGTAGAGTCATGTAATGGAATATCTGCTGAATGTAAAAAAAAAATCACGTTTTCATTCTTTGACTCCAAAATTCTACTTCCATGTATTATTTCAGAAATGACTAGGGGGTCTCCATGAATACTGAGCTATGAATTATGTTCATGGCTTCATTATAAATAGTAGAAAGCTAACTATAACCTAGATGACTGATAATAGATCATCTGTTATTTAATAGTAGAACCCCATGAAACTAATAGAAATGATCATATGATATACCATTTGCTCTAGTTATATAATAGTATTTATTATAAAATTAAACCTTTATGTGAAAGTGAAAGTCACTCAGATGTGTCCAACTCTTTGCGACCCCATGGTCTGTCTTCTGATTTTTTGATTTTCAAACTTCTTACCCTGTGACTTACCCTGTGACTCAGTGAATCTGAGGTCAAAATTATGAGTTTGAGTATCATGTGACTGTAGCTCCCTTCTGAACCAGCTAGTAAAAAATGTCAATTTACATAACGGATAGGAGATGATGTGCAAACTTATCACTACTACTAGAAAATAACACGTGCATAATATAGTCTTTGGATTAATACTGAAAAGAAAGTGAAAGTGTAGTCACTCAGTCAAGTCTGACTTTGCAGCCCAATGGACTGTACCCACTAGGCTCCTCTATCCATGGGATTCTCCAGGCAAGAATACTGGAGTGAGTTGCCATTTCCTTCTCCAGGGGATCTTCTCTACTCGGAGATAAAACCCAGGTCTCTTGCATTGCAGGTAGATTCTTTACCATCTGAGCCACCAGGGAATATGTGNCTCCTCTATCCATGGGATTCTCCAGGCAAGAATACTGGAGTGAGTTGCCATTTCCTTCTCCAGGGGATCTTCTCTACTCGGAGATAAAACCCAGGTCTCTTGCATTGCAGGTAGATTCTTTACCATCTGAGCCACCAGGGAATATGTGTATGTAAATTATGTACAATCACATAAACTTATATAAATCTATATTTTTATAAATCATATATAACTTATGGATAATTATAATGTATAATCATATATAAGATATATATAATTTATATAAGCATATTGATGTTTATATAAATATACACGCACAATACATAATACTATTTTTATTCAAAGTGTATAAAAACAGAAACAAAGTGAAACTAAATAGATAACAATAGTCATTTCTAAGTGAAGGAATTTTTTACTGGCTTTTATTTTCTGTATTTTTGTTTTTCTGGTAAAGAATATACAAAACATGTAATAAAGAAAAATAAAAGTAATAAAAGCTATATTTTGAAAACTATAATATTAAGAGACAAAGTCAAAATACAATTTTCTATATATTGTCCAAATTTTGCTTTTTGACATTTGGAGTATAATATATATATATATATATACACACATATATATGCTTCAAAATAATATGGATATGTATACAGTTGTTCCTAAGACTTGGTATTTGGGGTGATTTTTATTTTATTCTCTGCACCTCTGTATTTTCCAATATTTCAACTAAAAGCATATCTTTTATAATCATAAAAAATAATAAATAATGATTATAGTATAGGAAAGAAACTGAGACCTTTTGAAACATTTTAGTTAAATGATTACACAAGAAAGTGAAATATCCAGTGAATCTGGGGAAATTTGAAGAAAGTTGAACACTTCTCCTTTCTTTTCTTTAAACTTGACTTTTCAGCTGCCTCTCTGCTGCCATTATATTTACCACACTCAGTGCTCAGATTCTCGTTGAGCTTGCTGAAACTCAGTTCTTGTACAACTGTCATAATAAAAAGACATTAACATTTTAATATTTGGGCAAAATGTTTAACACTCAAACATTTGTATTTTTCCTTCAGTTTTCAAAACAACTTGAAATCTCTCTTTTCAAAACACTGTTAAATGATGTCACTCATTAGCTAGCAGGTGGCTGTGAATCAAGAATTGAATTGAATTCTCCTGTGTCCTCTGTAACTCAGAGCACAGTCTAGGTGAGGGTGTGAGCAGGGGGCTCAGCCTGGGACCTCTCGAGCCTGATGCTGAGCACCTGGGGTGGCTCACATGCCCGTGTCAGAGTTCACGCTGGGGCAGGGATGTCACGGAGGATATTCAAGCTGACGTGTGTCTGGACATGTCTGGGCCTGGGACATGGGGCTGCCAGGAGTGACAGACCATGCTACCCAGAGTGTATGGGCAGGTGTCTCCACAGTCAAAGCAGTGTCAAAGATCCAGCAGTCAGTGAAACGAGAGGGAGAAATCCTGACCTGCGTGTAATCAGAGCAAAGAATGTGACGTGGATCACATAGCTCTCCTCGTGCTAATGTTCAGCTAAAGGACAGTTGAGGTTGCGATAGTGACAAGGGGACATTCAAAGAAGGAGGTCTTCTCGAGTCCTGTCTGCTCAAGCCCAGCAAGGCTGACTCTACACAGAGACGGAGCAAGGAGGCTCAGGGTTGGAAGGCCGGGCCCCTGAGCTGGTGGAAAGTTCTGGACCTCTGCAGACAGCCCCACCGGATCCAAGTGGGCAGTGCAGATCTGCCCCTTCTTGTCAAATGTGTTCCATCTGCAGAAGGGAGCCATCTATCATGGTTTCATCACGCACATGCGCTCTTGGTTGTACCCAGCCCTCTGATCACCAGTTGTGCAGCCAATGGACTCCCTTCAATCTCAGCAAAGGTCCACAGTCCCAAACTGACCCCCATCATGACACATAGTGACCCAAGCCCGCCACCAGCATTGAGAGACTCCAAGTCACTAGGCTAACATCCTTCTGACCCAGTGTTTGGGGGCGTGGACAGCTGAACACGTGGTGTGAAAAGCAACACCTGACGGGTAACATCGTGACATCAGCAGTCACTGAGNAGAGCAAACCTTGGCAAATTCCAAATGCCTTTAAAGAGCCGTGTTATTTGCTCTTGCCTATGACTTTTCCAGGTGTCAAATTTACTGTGAGGAATCGGAATTTTTAAAGTAACTGAAACCCTATATCCATGCCTCCACTAGTCCTGTTGTGTGGTCATGTATCATCAGTGTACACGTCCGTCCCCTTACTGAACCATGAGCTTCCTGAGGGCCAGCACCTTGCCTTTAACTCTCAGCATCTCCAAAGTTTACCTGACATCTTAGATCAGTGCCTGCCACATGCATCATTCCTGCAATTCTCTGACCTGTGTTGAAGCTACATCTGGGGCAAGGGGATGAAAATTCTGCAGTGCAGGATTATTGGTATGTTTTTCATTTGCCTGTGACCTCTTGCGAGACCTTTTCTTTCATCAAAATTCCAAACTTTTACTACTGATAACATGGATGTTATGCAAAATTTCTAGATCATTCCTTTGAAAGTACATGCTCTCAAGGCAAGTAAGCTATGTAACTGGAAGATCTAAATTCAGAAAGTAAGATTCCTA
Source organism: Neotragus pygmaeus (assembly GCA_006410875.1). Taxonomy (NCBI): domain Eukaryota; kingdom Metazoa; phylum Chordata; class Mammalia; order Artiodactyla; family Bovidae; genus Neotragus; species Neotragus pygmaeus. The sequence continues at coordinate 1,766,770 of SJYV01023152.1, forward strand.
AGTTCCATGATGAACAGTGCAGATACTCTGTGCCAAGACAGACACTTCTTTTGGTTCTGCTTCTTTTGCACCCAAATCCTCACATGAAGTCGCACAAGTCAGTTTGCCTGTGGGCCCCTTGAGAGTTTCATCTGAAGATGCTGATCCCAGTGGCCTGCAGTTCAGATCTAGACTGAACCTCATCACGACCAAATGGAGAGTCTGGGTGGGGAAGCTTCCTGTATCAGCTCACGCTCTTCCACTGTACACCCATATGTATTTCTCTTCTTCCTTCTGGAGAGACTTTGTCACCAGTGCAAACACATATCATTTACGCATGTACTTTCCAAACCATTCATTCCCTCTCATACAATTGTTAGGGTTAGTATTAGGTCACTTTGATAGCTAGTGTGTCTCACTAAAGGGCTTCCCTGATGGCTCAGAAATATTCCTGAAATGCAGAAGAACTGGGTTCGATACCTGGGTTAGAAGATCCTCTGGAGAAGAGAATGGCTACACACTCTAGTATTCTTGCCTAGAGAATTCCATGGACAGAGGAGCCTGGCAGGCTACGTACAGAAAAAAATAAAAGGAAAAATAAGAAAATAATGAATCTCTATTGCATTAGACCCTGATTCTGGACATTAAAAATCCGGCAATTTTCATTTTAACCTTTAACTACTTCATCCCCTTTGACCCTATATCCTCTTCAAGAAAATGGTCCTAACAACCTATAATCAGTACAGAGATTTCAGGATGTTTGTTGTCATGTATGAAATGTCAAAAGATGGGAAATTATTAAGTAAATTATGGTAGAGTCATGTAATGGAATATCTGCTGAATGTAAAAAAAAAATCACGTTTTCATTCTTTGACTCCAAAATTCTACTTCCATGTATTATTTCAGAAATGACTAGGGGGTCTCCATGAATACTGAGCTATGAATTATGTTCATGGCTTCATTATAAATAGTAGAAAGCTAACTATAACCTAGATGACTGATAATAGATCATCTGTTATTTAATAGTAGAACCCCATGAAACTAATAGAAATGATCATATGATATACCATTTGCTCTAGTTATATAATAGTATTTATTATAAAATTAAACCTTTATGTGAAAGTGAAAGTCACTCAGATGTGTCCAACTCTTTGCGACCCCATGGTCTGTCTTCTGATTTTTTGATTTTCAAACTTCTTACCCTGTGACTTACCCTGTGACTCAGTGAATCTGAGGTCAAAATTATGAGTTTGAGTATCATGTGACTGTAGCTCCCTTCTGAACCAGCTAGTAAAAAATGTCAATTTACATAACGGATAGGAGATGATGTGCAAACTTATCACTACTACTAGAAAATAACACGTGCATAATATAGTCTTTGGATTAATACTGAAAAGAAAGTGAAAGTGTAGTCACTCAGTCAAGTCTGACTTTGCAGCCCAATGGACTGTACCCACTAGGCTCCTCTATCCATGGGATTCTCCAGGCAAGAATACTGGAGTGAGTTGCCATTTCCTTCTCCAGGGGATCTTCTCTACTCGGAGATAAAACCCAGGTCTCTTGCATTGCAGGTAGATTCTTTACCATCTGAGCCACCAGGGAATATGTGTATGTAAATTATGTACAATCACATAAACTTATATAAATCTATATTTTTATAAATCATATATAACTTATGGATAATTATAATGTATAATCATATATAAGATATATATAATTTATATAAGCATATTGATGTTTATATAAATATACACGCACAATACATAATACTATTTTTATTCAAAGTGTATAAAAACAGAAACAAAGTGAAACTAAATAGATAACAATAGTCATTTCTAAGTGAAGGAATTTTTTACTGGCTTTTATTTTCTGTATTTTTGTTTTTCTGGTAAAGAATATACAAAACATGTAATAAAGAAAAATAAAAGTAATAAAAGCTATATTTTGAAAACTATAATATTAAGAGACAAAGTCAAAATACAATTTTCTATATATTGTCCAAATTTTGCTTTTTGACATTTGGAGTATAATATATATATATATATATACACACATATATATGCTTCAAAATAATATGGATATGTATACAGTTGTTCCTAAGACTTGGTATTTGGGGTGATTTTTATTTTATTCTCTGCACCTCTGTATTTTCCAATATTTCAACTAAAAGCATATCTTTTATAATCATAAAAAATAATAAATAATGATTATAGTATAGGAAAGAAACTGAGACCTTTTGAAACATTTTAGTTAAATGATTACACAAGAAAGTGAAATATCCAGTGAATCTGGGGAAATTTGAAGAAAGTTGAACACTTCTCCTTTCTTTTCTTTAAACTTGACTTTTCAGCTGCCTCTCTGCTGCCATTATATTTACCACACTCAGTGCTCAGATTCTCGTTGAGCTTGCTGAAACTCAGTTCTTGTACAACTGTCATAATAAAAAGACATTAACATTTTAATATTTGGGCAAAATGTTTAACACTCAAACATTTGTATTTTTCCTTCAGTTTTCAAAACAACTTGAAATCTCTCTTTTCAAAACACTGTTAAATGATGTCACTCATTAGCTAGCAGGTGGCTGTGACTCAAGAATTGAATTGAATTCTCCTATGTCCTCTGTAACTCAGAGCACAGTCTAGGTGAGGGTGTGAGCAGGGGGCTCAGCCTGGGACCTCTCGAGCCTGATGCTGAGCACCTGGGGTGGCTCACATGCCCGTGTCAGAGTTCACGCTGGGACAGGGATGTCAGGGAGGATATTCAAGCTGACGTGTGTCTGGACATGTCTGGGCCTGGGACATGGGGCTGCCAGGAGTGACAGACCATGCTACCCAGAGTGTATGGGCAGGTGTCTCCACAGTCAAAGCAGTGTCAAAGATCCAGCAGTCAGTGAAACGAGAGGGAGAAATCCTGACCTGCGTGTAATCAGAGCAAAGAATGTGACGTGGATCACATAGCTCTCCTCGTGCTAATGTTCAGCTAAAGGACAGTTGAGGTTGCGATAGTGACAAGGGGACATTCAAAGAAGGAGGTCTTCTCGAGTCCTGTCTGCTCAAGCCCAGCAAGGCTGACTCTACACAGAGACGGAGCAAGGAGGCTCAGGGTTGGAAGGCCGGGCCCCTGAGCTGGTGGAAAGTTCTGGACCTCTGCAGACAGCCCCACCGGATCCAAGTGGGCAGTGCAGATCTGCCCCTTCTTGTCAAATGTGTTCCATCTGCAGAAGGGAGCCATCTATCATGGTTTCATCACGCACATGCGCTCTTGGTTGTACCCAGCCCTCTGATCACCAGTTGTGCAGCCAATGGACTCCCTTCAATCTCAGCAAAGGTCCACAGTCCCAAACTGACCCCCATCATGACACATAGTGACCCAAGCCCGCCACCAGCATTGAGAGACTCCAAGTCACTAGGCTAACATCCTTCTGACCCAGTGTTTGGGGGCGTGGACAGCTGAACACGTGGTGTGAAAAGCAACACCTGACGGGTAACATCGTGACATCAGCAGTCACTGAGCCATCCGATGATAGGTGAACGTTGTAGCTGACGGCTGTGGCGGAGAGACCGTGACCAGCACAGAGCAGGCACTCAGCAGGCAGGAGTCACTGAGCCTGGTTGTTACTGAAACTCCACACACTTCTCAGCATCGAGTAGATTTCACACCATCGTCACAAGCGTCGCCAGAGCTGCTGCTCACCTCCATCCTGAGAGAGACAGAGAGAGCATAATCATCATTAGTTACTCCCAGTTTCAGGTGCGGGACTGTGATCTCAGATCAGCTGTGATCTCATGGTATTCAGCGTGCTGTCCAACGACAGTATCCAGGGGTAACTGGCCAGGACGCCGAGGCCTGGTGACCCTGTTACCAGCGCTCTGTCCACACCCCAGTCTGCCTTTCCAGAACCACCAGCACCCACTGTGATTGTTTCTTGGCACTCTTCCTTTCTAAAATCTCCTGGTTTATAAACTCACTGACTGAAGGTCCTGTGGGCATTCCTATAGGATCGCTGCATTCAGCAGTGACAGCCTCGGCAAGAACAGCAAGGAAACCCAAGGGGTCCAGCCCCTGCAGTGGTCTCTCGGTCATTCATCTCACCCCTTTTCAAGTTCCTGTGTAAGCACGGATGACTCCCTCACATGCATCTTTCTCTCCTGCTTTGGACCCCTAACCTACCTGTCCTAAAGTGTTTCTCTTTCATTTCGTGAGTAACTAAAACAAAAGGATGATGGAGAAAAATATGCTAATACTGATTGCCTCATTTTAAAACAGTTGAGCACACAGAGAAATGAGGTTCAGGGAGCTTTGCCTTAACAGCAGAGACGTGTCATGTCTGACTCTTTGTGACCCCATAAACTGTGGCCCGCCAGGCTCCTCTGTTTGTGGGATTCTCCAGAGAAGAATTCTGAAGTTGGTTGCTATTTCCTGCTCCAGGGGAATCTTCCTGACCCAGGAATCGAACCCACATCTCCTGCACTGCAGGAGGATTCTTTACCACTGGGCCTCCTGGGAAGTACGTGCAGGAACAATGTTAATAACAAAATGGTACTGGCTGCCCTTCATGGAATTCTTGCTGTGCAGTGGGGACAGCATGAGGTCAGCCATCCCGTTCCCCAACTTGATCGTTGCAGTGACCCTTTGGTAAGGAGACTGATTGGAGTGCTAATGAGCTGACGAAGGCCGAACGTGAGTGAAGATGGGTCAAACTTTTCTAATGGAAGCACTCAGGCACCATACCGCTCTGTCTTCTTGGGGTTGGGATTGCGCTGGAACCAGAGCCCAGATGGCCCCCTGCCCGCACCCCAGTCCTGGGCCCCCACACCCCAGATTCTGCAGGGAGACAGGTGGCCTTTCACCCACCAGGTCTCACCTGGTGCTCTGCTCTCTCTAACGCTCTCCAAGACAGATTCCCCACCCGAGACCCATCCTGTCTTTCTTGTCAAGTTTAACTAGTTGAATAGAAGCAGATGCAGGAGGTTTGGCTGGCCGAAGCTGGAGAGCAACCCCTGCAGTGGTCTCCAGGGACAGTCCACACCCCACGGCCCATCTCCACCCCTCCCTGCAAGCCTGGCCCCTCACCTCCCCTCCCTGCCATTTATTTCCATGACCTTCCTTCACAGCCAGCACCTGTGGCTGAGGAGGTCCCGACCACATGCTGGACCCTACGGGGGCACAGGCGGGGAAACTTCCCAGTGGTTTCTGATGGTTCTTTGTGTTGAACAGCCTTGAATACCAGCCGAGCCCCTAGGGTGTGAGAATCCATCCCAGACTCAGGGGCTTCACGTTTAAAATCTAACCTGGCATTTGTCACAAGTTTATGATTTGGCTGGGACATTTTGGTGACCCCAGCTGGACTCACTCAGACACCTGTCAGCAGTGGGGAGCTCGCCGGGGAATGGCCCATGGGCATGGCCTTGGGCGGGACGGCTCAGCCCCCTCTGCATGCCCCCCGCCACAGGCCAGCACCCTTGTGGGAGAAGCACGTGCCAAGAAAGAAAGTGGGAGCACAGAAGCACGCTGCCCAGCTCAGGGAGCGTGGACTCTGTCCCCTCAGCCACGACCAGTCCCGCGGCCACGGCCAGCATTGGCGTGGGGGAGTGCGGGCCGGTGTGGACACTGAGAGGCAGGGACATGGGGCGGTGTGGGGTGACATCCTCTTCCAACCAGCGCAACTTCTGTTGGCACCCACTTTCCTGTTGCAGCCACTTTCGTCCTGGAATAAACTCGTCTTTCGCTCAGGGTCCTCATGTCAGTGCCGCCCACACAGGCTCCACAGCAACCTGGAAGGTTCCCCATGGCCTGGGGAGACACAAGGCGGGCCTCCAGAGAGGCTTCCCGCGTGGGGAGGGCCAGAGGAGCGGGACGTGTGCGACACGCACCCCACTTGGGGCTGCCTCTTCGCCAAAGGATGTCACATTCCGAGGGGAAAGGGGGAAAAGGGAAGGAGCCCCAAACCTAGCACTCTGAAGCCAGTGATTTTTCTCTCCTGACTAATTAAGCTTAACCAGGATGGTGGGCCTGTCAAACTCGGGAACCTTTCACGACAGAAAAAAGGAGCCCGCTCTCCAGGTGGGTTTCCCAGCGTGGCTGGCTCCCTCCACCATACATGCTTGGCATCCGTGACAACACCATCAGAAATAATAGCTAAAGCACTCACTGTCTGTCACAGGAAATAATTACAGACGGGGCTCTTCTTACACTCGAGATGGATTCTGTATTTCATTGAGGAAAATATATGTGCCTTTTAAAAAGAATGGAATGCATTGAGGGTGCTGCTGAGATGAATGGCCAAATAAAGAAATTTTTAAGAAGTTCTCTGTGAGTGTGTGTGTGTGTGTGCGTGCGTGCATGCACGTGTGCACACACACTCAAGCTTGTGAGCTTGTCACTCTTGGAGAGATGGGGGATGTCATTCCCGAGCTGGTTAATTACAAAATGCATTAATGTTTTATTACACCCTTATCAGTAATTAATCACCACTTTGATGTAAACTTCAGCCTCAGAAAAGAATCATGAAATTGTCCTTCAGGTACAAATGAGGTTTTTAGGAGTGAAGAGCGACTATGACGGGCTTCCCAGGTGGCTCAGTGGTAAACAATTTGTCTGCCAATGCAGGAGAGGCAAGTTTGATCCCTGGGTTGGGAAGATCCCCAGGAGAAGGAAATGGCAACCCACTCCAGGATTCTTGCCTGGAAAACTCCATGGACAGAGGAGCCTGGAGGGCTATAGTCCACAGGGTCGCAAAGAACTGGACACACAGAGACTGTAACAGAGATAAAGATTTTTTCCTCTTGGAAACAGGAAAGAGATTAGCCTTGAATGATTGTCTTCCACTGGGTTTGTTCCTTTCGGAGTGTCTGTGAGGCTCAAAGTAAAGGAAGCAGGAGAAAGAAGTAGAGAGGAGAGGGAGGGAAGGAGAGGCAGAGACAAAGAGAAGGAAAGACAGAGATGGAAGGGAGACAAGGAGGGAGACCGACAGACAGACACAAAGCAAAGAGAGACACAGAGAGAGAATGGAGAGAGACAGAGGGCAGAATGGAGAGAGACAGAGGGCAAGGGAGAGTCAGAGGCAGACAGGGTTGCAAGCCTCCGTGGTGACAGGGGTGCTGGGAGACTGCCGGGTGGCATCCTTCAGGTGCAGAGTTTGAATAAAAATGCAAAACAGAATGCTCCCATTCAGTAAATATTATCATTTTTATTCACTCATTAATTAAGTTGCTTAATTGCTGCTGTCAAAAAACTCTTGAGTTTGTGATTGGGACTGCAGCTCTGTTTTGATCGGAGCAGAGGGAAAGCGGCGGCGGCTGGCTTCCCAGGCAGGAGCCAGGAGCCTCGAGAATGCCGGGTGCGGCCGGAAGGTGCTTGGGCTCCGCGGGGCAGCCGCGGGGCGGCCGCAGGGTCTGTTCCTCCCCACGGTTGGTGCTCATCGCCCGCGCATCATCACGCCAGGCGTCACTTTGCGCCAATCCTTCTTGTGCAGAATATTTCCCTTGTGGAATCAAACTTCCCAAGAGGGGTGGGACAGGAACAGGCCCCGGTCTAGGAGGGCCTGCACGGGCACGGCCTGGGTGTGTGTTTCAGAGCGTCCTATCTCCGCTCCCCGTTGGGACCTCACGTTCACGTGCAGTCTGTGCCCTCCCTCGGGGACACACGCGTCTTGCAGGGCCCCAGCCAGGCCCGCTCTACAAACACACCAGAAACGGCCTACGAAGTGTCTCAGAGCTGACATTTGATTAACACTCCCTGGCCTTTCCATGCTCAAATTTGCTTTATGTGAAATATGTAAGTAACCTTTGAGCACACCCCTCCGAGTTTCTGTCACCGTGCACAGACCCCCAAAAGCATTGGCTCATCCAGTGGCCGAGGGGCCTCCTGTCTGAGAAGGAGAGATGACTCCCTGCCTCCAACACCATGGATGTCTCCAGGCACCTGCCGAAGCAGTTACTCCTCTTCATTGCCATGAGGACTCTCTGAGAGCATAAAAGTGGAAGAGAGCGAGGAAGGGAGGGAGGGAAGGAAAAAGTTTAGGAAGGATCTCAATGCGCAGCCTTGTTCTCACTCCCTTCAATTTTCTGCGAAATTCTTTTTGCATTGGACCTGCTTCTTAGTCCATCCTAAAGGAAAGCAGTCCTGAATATTCATTGGAAGGACTGATGCTAAAGCTGAAACCCAATACTTTGGTCACCTGATGTGAAGAGCTGACTCATTGGAAAAGACCCTGATGCTGGGAAAGAGTGAAGGCAGGAAAAGGAGGACGACAGAGGATGAGATGGTTGGATGGAATCACTGACACAATGAACATGAGTTTGAGCAAACTCTGGGAGTTGGGGATGGACAGGGAGGCCTGGCGTGCTGCAGTCCATGGGGTCGCAAAGAGTCGGACACAACCAAGTGACTGAACTGCTTCCGGTAATCACTGTTTCCACGCAGGAAGATGAGGGTAGCTGTTCCAGCTTTACAATACTTACCTTAAAAATCTAATACTTTTATTTGGTCTGTCAAACCCAACTCTGTGAGATACATTTGAGTGACTTGAGGACACATCCAGGCTAACTGATGAGGGGGGATCTCTTCACTGTTATTGTTCAGTCACTAAGTTGTGTCCCACTCTTTGTGACCTCATGGACAACAGCACACCAGGCTTCCCCGTCCTTCACTATCTCCTGGAGTTTGCTCAAACCCATGTTCGTTTGCTCAAACTCACGCCCATTGAGTCGGTGATGCCACCCAACCTTCTCATCCTCTGTAGCCCCCTTCTCCTCCTGACCTCAATCTTTCCCAGCATCAGGGTCTTTTCCAATGACTCAACTCTTCACATCAGGTGGCCAAACTATTGGAGCTTCAGCATCAGTCCTTCCATCAGTCCTGAATGAATATTCAGGGTTGATTTGTTTTACTATTGACTGGTTTGATCTCTCTGCTGTCCAAAGGATTCTCGAAAGTCTTCTCCAATACCAGCCATGTATCAAATCTATACACAGTGATTGTTGAGATGTACATGGTGGAAAGTTCACATATACCTAAAAACCCAGAAACTCAGATAAAAGACCTAGGGACACAGATGAGGGAGCTGAGAAACAGGGAACAGAGCTGATTAACCTGATAATGCAGCAAATTCATGACAAATCACGATGGTGTGATCACTAATTTAGAGCCAGACATCCTGGAATGTGAAGTCAAGTAGGCCTTGGAAAGCATCGCTATGAACAAAGCTAGTGGAGGTGATGGAATTCCAGTTGAGCTCTTTCAAATCCTGAAAGATGATGCTGTGAAAGTGCTGCACTCAATATGCCAGCAAATTTGGAAAACTCAGCAGTGGCCACAGGACTGGAAAAGGTCAGTTTTCCTTCCAATCCCAAAGAAAGGCAATGCCAAAGAATGCTCAAACTACTGCACAATTGCACTCATCTCACATGCTAGTAAAGTAATGCTCAAAATTCTCCAAGCCAGGCTTCAGCAATACGTGAACCTTGAACTTCCAGATGTTCAAGCTGGTTTTAGAAAAGGCAGAGGAACCAGAGATCAAATTGCCAACATCAATTGGATCATAGAAAAAGCAATAGATTTCCAGAAAAACATCTATTTCTGCTTTTTGACTATGCCAAAGCCTTTGACTGTGTGGATCACAATAAGCTGTCGAAAATTCTGAGAGATGGGAATACCAGACCACCTAACCTGCCTCTTGAGAAATCTGTATGCAGGTCAGGAAGCAACAGTTAGAACTGGACATGGAACAACAGACT
>SJYV01023152.1:1784859-1833046 GCA_006410875.1 Neotragus pygmaeus
TTTTTTTTTTTTTTTCTGTTTATTCAGCTCTTGGAATGATGGATTAGGAGAAGCTAGAAGAAAGTTTTACAATGTAGATATACTTTCTTTGTAAGCCATGAAGTACCATGTGACTTAAAGATATTAATACTATAAAGTGTTTTTTTAATTAAATATTATTATATGTGATGTGTAGACATGACTATAATAACAAGTAGTTCAAAAGTGTAGAAAGTGCTGATTTGTGGGTTTTATCTGGCTCCTCCCTGTGATGAAGATGAGGAAATGGATGTGTTTACCCACCACGTGACTCTCCTCTACCCGTTCCACGTCCAGTTTTCCAAGGAGTTTCCCCAGAGTGACTTTTCTAGATAAACATTCTGAGTCTTTTGTAACTAGGAAGTTGTTTTGGTTTTGGTTTTTACTCAAATGCTTAATTACCGCTTTTACTTGAATTTTAGGTTCAAATTCTACCCTCACAATTTTGGAGATATTGCTCTTCCCGCTTTGTATCCAGTCATAGTAATAAGATAACTCAATGTCAATTTGATTTTTTTCAAGAAACTTGTTCCAATTCTTTTTTTTTTTCATCTTCACTTTGGAGACTTTATTAACATAAAACAACCTAAATAGCCTGAATAACTGAGGAACATAAATATAAAAGCTTTGGCAAATTTTTATTTCCTGTTCTAGTTATCAAAAAGAAACTTCACATATTTATTCATCATGGCCTTTTTTGAAGTTCTGCTCATCATCAATTTTTGTTTGTTTTGCAAGAATTGTACTCCCAGTTCATTCTTTATGTTTTCTTCGATACATTTCTTTCAAATAGAAAGAAAATGAGAAAATCTGTGAAGCAACTTAAGTGCAAAATCTTGGACGTTTAAGATTTCTTTTCCCCAAAAGTAACTTTCCTGTTCACAGTCATCAGCAACTTCTTATCAATTTGTCTTTGAGTTTTTTTTAAAAATTCAACTGATTTTTCATAAAAACAATAGCTGTGATTCATATGATGTTTTATTAATTATGTACTTAAGAAGAAGTGGTACAATCTGGTTTAAATACATTTGACAAATCATAACTTCTTCTCCACTTCAACAATCCAGTAATGCATTTGAGAATGAAAACTCTTTTTAAAATGTTTCAAGATCACTTCTCAGTTTCTATATGGCATAGACAGATATGCACACCTTTAAAGGCACTAGTTCACAAATAGTCAACAGTGGATTGATTTTATACTGGTCTCACTTATTCCCAACCAGATATGATACTCATCTGAAAACATCGAACTCTATGTAATGTATTGGAAATTAACCTGATACACTTTCTGAATACTACCCATAAATAGGCATAATATCAATTTGTGATCATCATTTGCAAATTCAAGCCTTCTGAAGGCTTTAAATATGGTGATAAGAACATTAAAGATACACTTATTTCTCATAAACCAGATCTTTAGTTTGTATTCTGTACATATTGTATTTTGGGTATTCATGATGGACTTTTAACAAGAATAACTTTGTAGTTGTTCAGTTGCTAAGTAGTGCCTGACTTTGTTGTGATCCCATGAACTGTAGCCCACCAGGCTCCTCTGTCCATGGGATTTCCCAGGCAAATATACTGGAGTGGATTGCCATCTCCTTCTCGCAACCCAGGGATTGAACCTGTGTGTCCTGCTTGGCAGCTGGATTCTTTACCGCTGTGCCACCAGGGAAGCTGTAAGCTTAACTTGCTCTTCTTCTATGCCATAGCCTATTGCATTGCCCATAAGGCAGTCCTTGTATTCCACACCAGCTGAACACGTTCCTTTATAGATTCTATCATTTCATCAATTTGTTGACTGCTAACCCATGCACATACCACATACCTTTTTGTGTATAGCACTGTTCTTGGGTTATTGTAAAGTAACTCAAACATCATAGGGCTTCTCCTAGCTTTCTCTTTGTATTTATCTCTGTCCTTGTGGGCTTCAGTGTCTTCTTATTGTGAGGAAACCGATTTGAAAAAGTCAACAAGCACTACCTTGGAATCACGTAGAAAGAGGTGCTTGCTGGTTGCCTCTTAAAGAGGAAAGTCTGGGGTGACACAAGGAAAGACTAGACTGCTTGCGGAGCAGAGCGGGTGATCCAGGGAGATCTGAGCTCAGAAAGTTCCAGACAAAGAGGCAAGAAGGGCAAAGGCCCCGCCCAGGTAGGCCTGACAAGCATGGGAAGCAGACGGAAGCCCAGGGTGGCTGGGGAGCAGTGAGCAAAGGTGAGAAACAGGTGGAGGAGCCCCAGGAGGACATTTGAGATGGGGGTCTCATGCAATTCCATGTGATATTTCAGCATTACAGACATATAATACTTACATATAATATAAATGACATAATGTTTCAAATTACAAAAATTGTCCTAAAAAACCTAAGCCATCTCCTTTTCTTAATATATTTACAACATATAAAATGTTGAGATATTTTAAGAAAATGATATTTCCATCAAGAAAGAAAACTCAGATATTTCTAGAACCTTGATCCTTTTCCGATCGCAACTTTTTTTAAAATGACATTTGGGAAGATTTGTTATTTTTCATGATCTATGGTTTGGGCTTGAAATATTTTTCTTTAATTTCCATATTCCCAAAATTCACAATACTATTTATGTGGTCACATCACTATGAATACGGCTTTGTGTCACATAAATAGTCATGTAACTTTCTATGCCATCTCCTGCTTATGTCGGGGAGTTTTCAGAAACCCTATATTATGGTCTTGTTTTAGGCCCTTCTCCCTTTCGGGGGCTGGTGCCATAATATATGGATTGAAGGCTGCAACTTTGAGGCTTTTGTCAGCCTGAAACCTTGCCTTCCAGTGTGTATCAAACCGTGGTATACAATAAATCAACACATGTGTCTGCACAGCTATATATTCTTTCTGTGGCTTTAAATATTTTTATAATCACGGATTTGCTATTGGGCTCAGGGGACCCTTTAAAGCTCGCATTTGAAACAGCTGAATGGAGATTCAGAAAACCCATGTGCTATGTGGCTAAATTGTAGAAAAACTTCTGTGAACCTTTGATGGGTGTCAGGGTCTGATTTTCCTGGGAACTATGCTTAATTCTACAATTATCAGTTTCCATGGTGTGAACTGACCCTGTGTCTCACCGGACTGTAAGATGGATTGTAGGATGGCCTTCTCCTACCCTGTATCTTTGAAATAGGAAGTAGATACACAATTCTCCTGAGACCACAAAGCAGCCCAGGCCTCGGAGTTAGGGCACATCACACTTCCCTTCTCTGCCTTGATTCCTCGGGTAGGGATGAGCCCCTCTGATGATTATTTTATTAATGTTGTGCATGCATGCATGTGTCTAACTCTTTGCAACCGCATGGACTACAGCCTGCCAGGCTCCTCTGCCCATGGGATTCTCCAGGCCAGAATACTGGAGCAGGTTGCTGATTCCTTCTCCAGGGGATAGTCCCCTGATCAAACCCAAGTCTCTTGTATCTGCTGCATTGGCAAGCAGAGTCTTTACCACTGCGTCACCTGGGAAACCTATTAATGTCTAGTTAAAGCAAAGTAATGTTGGGAAAGTATGGACTAACTGGTGATAGACATCATAGATACATTGCCAGTCTCTGGGTCTTCAGGTGGCCAAATGCTGACGCAGGACCAGTGCTGCAGAGAGTGGTGGAACCATCACAGCAGGGAGCTGGTGGAGAAGCTGGATGGTTACTTTTTCTACATTTAACAGTAAGATTTTTAACAGAGTCATTTGTCATTAAACCAGGACTCCTGAGACACTTTATTTATTTTTAGCCATTCTGATTGTGAGTTACATATCATTCATGTACAATAATAACCACAATAACAATTGTTACTAACATCACTGAGCATGATTACAAGCATTCTCTACATGTTAACTCATTCAATATTTAAAAGACACATCAGATGCAATATTTAAAAGTTCATCAGAAGAAATGTATTTCCAGGTCTTGAGGTCTAGGAGAATTTGATTTTTGAATATAAGCTGTCTTTTAATTGTGAAGGGATTTTGTAGTCATTAAGGAAAGTTGGGAAAAGACAGAAAAGAAAATGACTGTTGATATTCCCAGCACTCAAAAAGATCATGATAGAAGATTTTTTTGGTAATTTATCCCAATTTTTTAGTGGGTAAATGTGGATGCATTTGTTTGTTTGCGTAGTCAGAATCATACTCTAGAAGTCGGTGATCATCTTTGACAAAAGAGGCACTTTAAATGCACGTTCTCAGAAACCCCTCCTCACCATACTCCATTCCTATGCCCCACCACCACCTTGCTCCACCAGGCACTTAGACAGGTACCCATGCATTTCTGGCCCTGCTTGGAGACTTCGCTAGATTCCCCAAGTTCCTCATCATCTAAGAACATGCACTGTTGTGTCCTTCATACTCTGGGGAAGTGGGTCATTACAATAACCCAGTTTTTCCCTGTGGCAAGTCACTCTGTGGAAGAACATAAAACAACCAGTGAGAAGCAAACTTGTATACAACAACTCTAACTGCACAGATGCTGAATTCAGGATGTATGCTGGGCAAACCATGAGATCTGGGAAGCTTGTCCGACACGGCTTTCAAGAAGATTGCCTTTTCGTTTGGGGATATGATATCACTTACTCCCCACAAGTTCCCTCCTGGATTTGTTCTGGGTGGTGATTTCATAGGGTGAGGCCCGTTTGTGCAGGGGCCACCACGGCAATGGAAGAACTGTTGACAAATTGCAAAAGCAGATAACTCACCCACCGTGAGCAAGTGTGGAGATGCTCCAGGCAACTGTGGTTTTATACACGCCATCCTTAATTCTGGAGGCCTCCGCCACTGATCAGAACCTTTCAACAGCTCCCAGGCTCCCGAATTCCAGAAGGCTTTCTGAAGGATCAGGCGAGATTGTGTGGGGTGTAACACACACCCCAGAGCAGCTTTTCCAGATGTGTCGGGCAGGGTGCAATCTCAAGGAGGCTGTGATGAGGAACGCATGCCCCACCAGCTCCCGTGGATGGGAGGAAACTCTTCTTTTCATCTCCATCGCTGCATTCAGAAGACACCCCTTCCTCTCCTGGCCTTTCTGTACTTAACCCTGGAAGCCGAATGAATTCAGGACTTTAACCAGTTCACCTATCACGGAGGAGTTTCGACGGTGGCTCCGGTGAGTGACCAACTGCAGTGAGAATGTCCACCTTCTTCCCAAACCAGCCCTCACCCGCAAAGGCCCCGGCGATAGAGAGAGAAGGCCTGCCGGCTGGGTGTTGCACAGCTCTGAGATGTATGTTTTGTTTTGTTTTCTTTCAGTGATTAAAACCACAAAGGGGGAAGGGTGAAGGAGGGCGATAAATTAGGAATTTGGGATTAACATACACACTTCTGCGTATACGTGCCTGCTAAGTCGTGTCTGACTCTGCGACCCTATGGACTGTAGCTCTTCAGGTGCCTCTGTCCATGGGATTCTCCAGGCAAAAATACTGGAGCGGGTTGCCATTCCCTTCTCCTGGGCATTTTGCCAACCCAGGGATCGAATCTGTGTCTCTTAGATCTCCTGCATTGGAGGGCAGGTTCTTTACCGCTGGCACCCCTGGGAAGTCCAACATATATACTACTATATATATAAGATATGTAACTAAAAGGACCTACTGTATAGCATAGGGAACTCTATTCAATATCCTTTAATAACTTAAATGGGAAAAGAATCTGAGAAAGAATAGATATATGCATAACTGAATCACTTTGCTGCATACCTAAAACTAACAGAACATTGTAAATCAACCATACTGCAATACAAAACAACAAAGGCTTTGAATAAATGAATATAGCTTCTCCTTGAAAAAATAAAATCACAGGGTTTGTTAATGTACAGGAGAGAGTTTGGAAATAAATCCAGTCCCTCCTTCCCCCAAATAACTGTTTTAAGTGCTCAGAACCATTCTTAGACACCATCATCCAGTTCCCATATATTGGATTTCTTCCCCTTGCCAGCCTCCCATCCCCAACACACACACACACACACACACCAGGTCCCAGGCCAACCTTTTGTTCTGATGGCAAATCAAAAATCCTGGGGCTTTTCCCAGCCAGACCAGACCTGGTATAGAACGGACCAATTTTATGTGTGACCGGCCTCTTGAATTGCATTTTTGGCAGATTAAAAACAAAAGATACAGCCGATGATACTCCTAAAATACTGTGCCAGCTCAATATGCTCCCTCAGGTCTGCCGCACAGACACGACGGCCCGGTGGTACATCACTCAGCAATGTTTTACTGATCTCCCGGAAATTTGTCATCATTTAGGAGTATTATATATCTTTCTAAAACCACTCAAGATTTATGGTGGTGACTTGAACGCCTTTAGAACTATCTGCTGAACACTTTTGAGCTACAGAGAAAGGGGAAAGATTGCTATTTTAAGGAATTTGGAGCAAAGGTTATAAAGAAGCCAGAGACCAGAAAACATCCTGAGATTGGCAACACACACCAAAGAGAAAGAGACAGGGAGAGAGAGGGGAGGGTGGCTGGCAACGGTGAGATCTGAGACCCTGGTCCTCCTGGTCCTCTGCCCCGGTCCAGTCTGCCCCCACACGTAGTGAGCCACCCAACCCCAACCCTCATCTAATTGTGTCTATCACTTACTGGCTCACTCCACCTTGAGATCCGAGAGTCTGGGGGGAATGATGATTCCACCTGAGTCTCTAGCCAAGGCCGCTCTCTGAATTGCTTAGAAAGGCACAGAACTGTGAAGGGATTTGTGTTCTGGATGGATAAATCTTCAGGATAAGTAGCAGAAATATGTAGAAAGTTTCACCAACAGGCACATCAGTAATAACCTCTCCAAAAGAGTAACATCCTTAAAAATGACTCTGGTGTAAGAGCTCTGTCAACGTTGGCGCTGCCACCAGCCTCATCAGTCCCTCAGAAGAATGGTTTCCAAGAAGCTCCAGTAGAACTTTCATCAAAATAAACGGGCCACGTATTCTGGAGGCGATGCTGCTCACCTCAGAGTCCAGGGCAAGATGCTCCCCTGTGACAGAAGGGGGATAAAGGAGTGTCTCCATTTCCTTCCAGCGTTCCCTGTGACCAATGACCCACAAGGTTCAAAGCATTTGTACAAGATGACAGCGTTGTCAGAACACTTGCAACAGATCAAAGCTCACTGGCCTTGGAATTGAAAGGAAAAATTAGCCTCATCAGCAAGAACCAAGGAAGCTAAAATCTTCCTCTAAATCAATAAAGGTCATTGTTCAAGGGGAAAGTACCAAAAATGAGAAGCAAAACCCACAGATCATCATCAGAATATAGAGCTGAGACTGTGTTTTGTCCTGGGTTGGGTGGCTGGGGCAGTGTTGTTATGGAAGAAAAGGCCCACAGTATAGTCCCTCCTGCAGCCTGTAGCCAGTAGATGCCCATACAAGGTCAAAATTCTGCTGGACAGAGCCTTGGGGATTATGCATCACCTCCAGCTCAACCACCTCTCTTATTTAACGTGTGAGCAAGACCTCTCTGAGGCTCCGGACAAGGTGCCATCAATAAGCCATGGTACTTAGCCCTGAATGTCTCTTTCCTCCTTGCCCAGCTTTTCCTCTTCCCAAGGAGATAAATACTAACATAGTTCAATGGGGAAAGAGGTGATGCTGAAGGTGAACTAAGCATTTAGTGCATTTTTCCTAATAACTCAGCACAAACATCTACTTAAATGCAAGATAAGTTTAGCACCAGGGCCGTTAGAGAGTCAGGAAGCATTTGTTANTAACATAGTTCAATGGGGAAAGAGGTGATGCTGAAGGTGAACTAAGCATTTAGTGCATTTTTCCTAATAACTCAGCACAAACATCTACTTAAATGCAAGATAAGTTTAGCACCAGGGCCGTTAGAGAGTCAGGAAGCATTTGTTAGCTTAACGTGCTCAGGACCTCATGCTGCTTCTTATATCCATGCATTTGCTTCCTTTTGAAGGGCAAGGGAGAAGGGTTAACTTCGGCAGATGGACATCCATGTGTGAAATCTGTAAGCCAACATCTAGTCTCTCAAAGAGGCAAGCTCTAGAGTTGAAAGCCTGGCAAACCTCGGACTTACTCTCCCAAGTGGAGAATCCTTGGGGGACTGAGATTATGGCCTCTAAGAACTAGCATTTGCCTCTGTGAACCTTGCGGAAGCCCTGTTTGGAAACTGTGGGCAATTAAGGGGTTTCCTTGTTGACAACACAAACGCCATGCCCCTCTCTCTCTAATGTTTTCCAAGTGCCTAAGACATACCTCTGTTTAGAAATGCCCAAGAAATGGATTAGTGCATCACTTCTGCCTCCCACCTATTTAAAGGGAATCCTTGTGATAGGAGACTCTTCTCTGGGTGCCTGCAGTAAGGATGGAGACCAGCTCAGGAAGACAGAGCCTTGAACCTTTCACCCACTCCTTCCAAAACTCCCTTGGCTGTCTCTGCCAGTAGGTGGGACTTGAGCCCTCTGATGGAATGTCCAGGGTGCAACCTTTGACCCTGTTCGCATCTCTACAGCCTCACATCTTTAAAACTCATCTTCATATTGATGACTCTCAACTTACATCTTCAGCCTGAAAGCCTGTCCTGAACTCCAGACTTCACTGCGACCATCACCTTGATATCACCACATACTTAGTTAGCAGGAGTCTCATGATCAATACATCCAGACTAGTTCCCAAGGCCCTCTCTCATTCCTCTCCTGCAGTTCATGGTCAATTCCAGTTTCAGACCAAACTCTTCGTTATCACCTGGGCTCCTCTCTTTAGCTCCCATCGCACATGGGATCAACCAGCAAACCCTGTTTGGTGTTCTTTCCAAACACACTGAGAGCCTAACCATTTCCTCCATTGCCCCCATCTTGCTTCGGGCCGCCAACATCTGGGCCTGGGCCACTGCAGACAATCTTCCTGCTCCCTGCTGTGAAGAGGGAGCCAGTCTTGAGACAGATCATGTCATTCCTCCACTCAGAAATCCCTGACAGCTTCGCCTCTCATTCCCCGTAATGCCCAGCGCTTCCACGACCTTCGTGCATGTGGGGAACTCACCTCTCCCTCCTCCCCTCTTAGCTCTCACCGTCTCTGAATTTCCTGTGCCCCTCCATGCTGTCGTAACCATACCAGGTGAGCTTCTGCGTGGATCCTGGGCCCTTGCTCTTGTCAAGAAATAAAGGGCTGAACTCTGTCAAAGCAGCAGGTTCAAAACAGTACAAATTTATAAGTCACTGGCTTTGGCAGCTCAAATGAAATCATTACAGATGTATATATGACTATCTGTAATGTTTTATTTTGATATGTGTGTGGTTAAGTTACAGAGAACTCACAAAAATAATANAGATGATGCTGTGAAAGTGCTGCAGTCAATATGTCAGCAAATTTGGAAAACTCAGCAGTGGCCACAGGAGTGGAAAAGGTGTTTTCATTCATATTAGGTATTATAAGTAATCTAGAGATAATTTAAAGTATACAGGAGGATGTGTACAGATTATATGCAAATATTACGCCATTTTATAAAAAGGACTTCAGCATCCAAGGATTCTGGTAGCCATGAGGTGGGGCTTGGTGGGAGTCCTGAAAACACTTGTCCTCCATCCCTGCCCCCCAACCAAAGGACAACTGTATTTAAGACACATCTGTATTTACATGTAAAACACTAAGGCTAAGGAAAGGTGAAAGAATCTGCTGGTGTACAATTATAGGGCAAGTAACAGCAATTCCAGAAGCCAAATAAATATTCTGACACCCACCCAGCCCGGGTCTTTTGCCAGTTCACCTGAAGAAAGCTCATGCCTCCACCAATGCATTAAAGGTCACAGTGCTGCAGGGTGGCTCTTCCTGGAAGAACTACCCATTATATGGAGCTCAGTAGGAAGTGGAGGGGAGAAGGCAATGGCACCCCACTCCAGTACTCTTGCCTGGAAAATCCCATGGATGGAGGAGCCTGGTGGGCTGCAGTCCGTGGAGTCACTCAACTAAGAGTCGGACACGACTGAGCGACTTCACTTTGACTTTTCACTTTCACGCATTGGAGAAGGAAATGGCAANTATCGCTGATTTTCTAGTTCCATCACTGCTTTTATTTAAGGCATTGCACTTTTCCACTCTGCAATTTCCATTTATTTTTATAGTTTTTATTTCTCTGCTGAGATTCCTGATCTGTTCACTTCTTATAATCACATTTTCCTTTAACATATTTATAAATGTTGTCTTAAAGTCCAGGACTACCAAATCCAATCTTGATCTTATCAGTGTCAATTTCTCTTCTCTTTTATCTTCTTCAGCAAATGAGAAATTGAACAGGTATGCAAATCACATAATTGGAGCTATGCATCATGGATACTAGAGAAAATGAGCATCTCCAAAGAAAACCTATCTCCTTTCATCATCATATATGCAAATTCGTGTATATGTGTGGATAATTTAAGAAATCACAGTTTAGCTAGCTGCAAGTTTATATATCTAAAGAGAATGTTAACCTTGGTGCCATAACTTTAAAATAAACCCAGTGTCTCCATTTTATTCTGTCAAGCCACACAAATGTTAAAATAATGGTATGAATACATACTGTCTTCCTCTCCTTCTCTCCTCAAAGTGCTATTCACTGCCCCAAACCTGCTTTTTAGAGAAATAGGCACATATACTTAAATAATATCTCCATGCCCTGTATGCCAATGCAGGAGACTCAGATTCAGTTCCTGGGTTGGGAAGATCCCTTGGGGGAGGGCATGGCAACCCACTCCAGTATTCTTGCCTGAAGAATCCCATGGACAGAGGAGCCTGGTGGGCTACAGTCCCTGGGGCTGCAAAGAATGGGACACGACTCAGCAACGAACACTAACAGCATGTATCACAGTGAGTCACAGTGAGTCTTGGGGTGCTGAGGGCAGAGTCTGTATCCTAGCACAAAGCCAGCCCCACTCCTGGTTGTCCTCTACTGTGGTAGGAATCACTGAGCCAACATTGGCGGGAAGGGAGCAGACCAATAAGCAGAGGGAACTCAGTTACTTCCCGCGTCTGATGAGAAGGGGCAGGAAAAAGCTCAGGGTTGAGGACAGACTGGATGAAACTGGGACGTTTTCACTAGAAGGGACTTAGAAAGGTTTCTACAAAGAAACTGAAGTTCCATGAACACGGATGCCACTCTACAATTTATTGTCATCCCCTACTTGTAACTCTAACCTAACAACATGTCATCTTTACTTTTCATGTTATTTATTTACAAGTGCATTTTCAGTATCAACCCCTTCATTCATTAATCCTAATGTGGCCTTTTCCAATGTCTACTTACCATTTTAAATACTTACTATAATTTACAGGGCTTTCTTGAACACATCCAAGGTATATTATATGGGGCTAGCTTAATGGAAAGTCTTGTATACCAGAGCAGGAAAAAAACACACTTAATTTATGATGGCTTTGAATTTTGATCATAATTTACTCATGGAGACCTATTCATACAAAGCAATACCAATACAATTTTTCAGAAGCAATCAAAAAGTAAAACAATAAACACTGATCTGGTGAGTTTTTTCCTGAAATCACAAACATATTCTATTCTAGGATTATGCAAATTATACTTAACTGCCAAATACTTAAGGTTTTTATAATTGCTCTTGAGCTAATTTTATTATCTTACATTTTAGAAGCATTTTAGCCACCAGAATTCTCAAGTTTATGTTTCCCTTTCCTCCTTAAAGAAGCTATCAAAGGTTTACCCCAGGTCAATATCTGGAAGCACCCAAACAGACATACAGGGAAACTTTTCTTTGTGTGTGTGTGTGTTTGTCTAGCAGAGTTTTATTACAGTGAAAAAGGGACAGAGGAAGCTTCTGACATAGACATCAGAAGGGGGACAGAGAGGGCCCCCACTCACTAGTCTTAGCAAGGCCTTATATGCTTTCACCAGACTCACTCCTACAACACACATCTTGAATGAACAAGATTACAACTAACAATAGAAAGGTCTTACCAGACCCACTCTGGCAATACACGTCTTAAGATAACAAGATTAGTCAGGTTCTTGTTAAGGAGAAACATGTCCTTGAGCAAGATACATTGCTATATTGACTAAGACAAGTTCAGTTCAGTCCCTCAGTTATGTTTGACTCTTTGTGACCCCATGGACTACAGCACGCCAGGCCTCCCTGTCCATCACCATCTCCCGGAGTTATGCAAACTCATGTCCATCGAGTCAGTGATTCCATCCAACCATCTCATCCTATGTGGTCCCCTTCTCCTCCTGCCTTCAATCTTTCCCAGCATCAGGGTCTTTTCCAATGAGTCAGTTCTTCGCATCAGGTGGCCAAAGTATTTGAGGGAGTTTCAGCCTCAGCATCAGTCCTTCCAATGAACATTCAGGACTGATTTCCTTTAGGATTGACTAGTTTGATCTTGCAGTCCAAGGGACTCTCAAGAGTCTTCTCCAACACCAATACCAACTTCTTGCCTTGAGAACCCCATGAACAGTATGAAAAAGCTAAGACTAAGCAATATAGAAAAAAAAGTTTGTCCTTTTCTCCTTGATAGCCCCAGACCCCTATCTCCTTCTCCAGGGGAAACTTTTCAAAACTACTCAAAAAATTATACCCAAAGAAGAAAAGTCATGTTTTCTAGGTCTCCCATGTGACCCTCCCAGTTCTCATCCATAGACTGGAGTCTCACCTAAATAACGGGAAGACACTTGCAAGGATTTTTTGCAGAATAATGGGTGCATAAAACACCCCCCATGGGAACCTGGCAATCTCTAGAACAGTTTCTGTTCTTTCTTCCAGCAGGGTAAAGCCCAACTCTCAGGGCTCACCACAGTGAAGGAAGTTCACACAGTGAGTGACAGAAACATACGCTAAGGCAAAAAGGCCCTTGATGCAATAGCCTTTGAGCTGAAAAGAAGACGAGGCATCTAGGAGCACCCGTAGCTGCAGGCAGGTGGAAGCTGCTGCTTGAGACTCCAGGGTGGCCGATTCAGTGACCGACGAAGCCCAGAGGAGGAGCCCTCGGAGACAGGAATGCTTCTCGAAGGAGTTGTGCCTGCGCTGGATTCAGGTGGGTGAGCTGGGTGGTCTAAGTATAAGGCTCCTATAAACAAAGACCTCACGACAGAAAACACCGACAGGACATCCCCCCTCCCGGAACCAGAGGGAGGTCCTGAGAAGGTGAGTGATGACCGACAAACCACAAAGCAGATTTGGACCAGGTATCTAGGATGTCACCTTGGTAACCAGGGAAGGTCCCAGGGCCATCTGAGCATAACTGTGACATGATTTAGGAACAGGCATCAGGTGATGCTGGACAAGTAGTGACTTGGCAAGGAGACTGCAGAGTGGCCCTAGTAATCGTGTGTCCATTGAGCCAAAGTGAGAATCTCAATTTAGGGCAGAACAGGGAACTGAAAAATGAGACTAAAAATAGATTACAGGGCCTCGGAGAGATTAGAACAAACAGGAGGGAGACGTATGTTAGTTGCTCAGTCGTGTCTGACTCTTTGTGAACCCATGGACTGTAGCCCACCAGGCTCCTCTGTCCATGGGATTTCCTGGGCAAGAATACTGAAGTGGGTTGCCATTCCCTTCTCCAGGAAATCCTCCCAACTCAGTGATCAAACCAGGGCCTCCTGCATTGCGGGAAGATTCTTTACCATCTGAGCCACCAGGGAAGCCCATAACGAGAGTAAATAGGGTCTGTTTCTTTATTTTTCAGGGATGAAAAATGAGTAGAATAAGTTGGTTAGTAGATGCAAACTGTTACATATAGAATGGACAAAGAACAAGGTCCTACTGTGTAGTGCAGGGAACTATATTTAATACCTTGGGATAAAGCATGATGGAAAAAATACAAAAAAGAATGTGCATATGAGTATAACTGAATCATTTTGCTATACTGCAGAAATGAATGAAATACTGTAAATCAAGTATATTTCAGTAAAGAAATAACAAGAAAAGCCTTGGGGAATCACTCGTCCTTAAATACAGTAACAATCTTGCCCAATCAAGCAGGTTCACAGAAAAATCTGAATTTTCTTTGAAAGAACCGATCTCTCCGTGGAGAAGACACATGGAGAAAACAGGAGCTCATTTAACTACTTAGTCTAATGAAAGGCCACTGATAATTAATCATCCACTGTGACTTGGCCCATAAATTGTGGGATCGTTCATTTTCATGCTGTATAATAGGTATGGGAGGAGCCCACTGACATAAGAAGATTGTAGTGTGACAATAAAAATCACCGAATGGCATTTTTAAGCACCTGCAGATGGTTCGGGTGCTGGCCTAAACACAAGGAGGGCTGGAGGAGTGATCGCGCTCCCGTCTGCTCCCGGCGGGGGATGGCTTCTCTCATGACTTACCCTCTCCTGCTGCGCTCACAGGTACTTCCATGAAGAGCCCAGAACGGGGAGCATCTCAGGGATCCAGACGTCCCATCTGGAAGGAAGTGGGGAGGAGGGGGGCCTGTAGGGGAGGCAGGAGGGTGCTCAGAAAGGTGGGATCCGTTTTGCTTCCTATCATCGGGGGCTGCTTCTTGCCAATGTGGTGTTAGCACTTCTGGCTGGAGGACAGGCCTGGCCTAACACACTGCATGGTTTAAATTCTCAAAAAGAGCTTTAAGCAGGCTCACTCAATATGGCCTGGCAACTACTTCAGGACAATTTCAAACTGTTTGAAATCAAATATCTAAAAATCTACTGAACTCTATACATGAACTCTAGTTTAGCCTTGAGTTTTCCTTTGGGTCTTGATTCATAAAGATGTTTGAAATTAAAACTCAATCTTCCATGCTTTTCCAGAGAGAGAAGTGAAGTCACTCAGTCGTGTTTGACTCTCTGCGACCCCATGAACTGTAGACTACCAGGTTTCTCTGTCCATGGGATTTTCCAGGCAAGAATACTGAAGTGGATTGCCATTTCCTTCCGCAGGAGATCTTCCCAACCCAAGGATCAAACCCAGGTCTCCCGCATTTTAGGCAGATGCTTTACCATCTGAGCCACTAGGGAAGTCTTTCCAGAGAGAACCATGCTTAAAGAACCTCTAAGCAGTTCTTCCACAAGCGCTATTTTCCAGGTGAATAGTGCAGATTAACTTACAATGCACATTCTCATCTTATCCCCTCTGTTGGGCCTCGCTGAAATCCTGCCCATTTTTCAGGAAAGAAGACTGAGACACAGACGCCTCAATTGGATCAACTGCCCAAGGTCGTGGGCTGGAGTCAGGCTGACACCTTTGCTCTCTCCCTGTATCATCACATGTTCTGTCCTGGGATGGCAGAAGTGCAGACAGAGGTGGAAAAAGCCACCACCACCCACAGCTCTTTGGAAAACAACAACAAAATTACATCCTCTTTTCTTGTGTGCTCTTGATTGTGATTTTTAAATTGCTCTCATTTTATTGCTCTCGTTTTCACGTCGGAATGATCCGGTTTCCACATCATCTTCATGAAACGTTAAGACTTCGTTAAGGCTCCAGAGAGCCTCCTCGCCTGAAAGCGCCCTGATTCTTTCTCAGCGCTGGTCTCCCTCATCACTGGGGCCCCCTCCCTCTCTGGAGCTGGCCTATCCCCTCCCACCTTCCCCACCACCAACACCACCACCACCATTTAGCAGCTGGGAGACTGAGGACCTATGGAAAATTAAGGGCTGATTTTTAGTTATTATTATGAGCTTTATGATGCTCTGAGACAGCCAGAATCCAAGATGTTCTGCGCCTGTGAGCTTCTTTGAGCGACCACTGAGGACCTGCCAGCCCCTCCCTGTCCCTGCACGAGGCTCTGAGGATGCCACCCAGCCTGGCCCTGGTTCCTCTTGTCTCTGGGGAAGGCGGGAAGGGGTCCTGTCTCCCAGCTCGGCAGGGAAACTTGCTGAGGGCAAGACCGGGCCGCTCATTCCTATGCTCCAGAGCTACAACCCCGAGCTACGGAGCTTCCAGCTTGGGTTCAATGCACATGTTCACTTTTCTTTTAATAACAAATATTTCACAGGCACACATGTCTACACTCACTCGTTTGCATGTGCTGAAGAATAGCCCCTGTGCTGGCCAGACTCCATTGTATGGACATTCCTTCTGCAGAAGCAGTGTGGGTGATCAATAGTTTCTGGAAGGGAAACTTATGACCAGTCACAATCAGTAAGCTTGAGGTCCTGAGACAAATTTTTGGAAAGTCCTCCTTATCCCATTACCTGCAAAGCAAGCAGGTTCTCCCCAGCCCTCCTGTACTGCAGGGCTTCACGCCCGACACTTCTGAAGGACAGGACCACAGCAGGTGGCCACCACTCCTTTCCTCTCTCTTGTTCTCCACAGATTTTCTTCTCAACATCATGAAGGAAAGGGCCTTGAAGTGCTCCGGCCCCAAGCAAAATGTCCTCCTCGAAGGTTTCAAAAGCTGGTTTTATGCATTTTATAGATGATGATCGTAAGTGGATTTGAAGTCCCTGTGACACTTTACAAATGTCATGGTCAACATCTGAGTGAGTCAAAGATAGGTGGGCCACAATGGTTCAGGAATTAGCCCTTGGCCGGCATTCACTGGTTTAGTTTCTGGGCTCTGTGCGAAGGTGGGGGTAGGCCCTGACTCAGGAAGGGCTCTGTGGGAACCAGCAGAAGCGATGCTGGACTCCTGCAGCATCTCTGCACACCTGGTCTGTGCCAGGTGCCACGGGAGGCAGGAGGAACAAAGACGCATGATGCGGCATCCCTCACCTCGGGGAATTCTCAGGTACACAGACCTTCCACATTTCCCTCCTGCTCATACTCTATTTCTTCCGTCTTTTTTTTTCAAGTGTGAGGTTAACTTGCTGATGGAGAGATTTTTCTTCCATCGGCAGCTTGGGAACTTATTGAATTAAGTGAATGATCAAGTCTGAGCTAAGTTTTGAAGGCAAGGGAGTTCATCTTCTGGGCCTTTCTGCTGTTTTCATCAACTGCTTCTTACCCACGTGCTAAGCATTTCCATGCAGCCTCATCTATCTTTTCTATAAGAAAGTCAGTTGATAAACTAATTCACACTCAGGTGGGCTGTTAAACCACAGAATGTTGGCAGGAAAAACAACACTTACTAATAAATCATATGATGGTAAAGTTCAGTGCAGCCAGTAGGAAGATGTTTGTGGGGTAAGGATAATTCCCATCACTTCATGGATCATACAGCATAGACACCCATTATTAATGGCACTGTACAGCCTGTACCAGGTGAGAACTAGAAGGAATTCTTTCCCATTACAACCCAGGCAGTAAAATTGAGACTTTTTTCTTTTGCCCAGTGTTCATCGGTTCAAAGATCATGTCTCTGATCAGACCTTTAACTTCTTGCTAGGTGTTATGCATCTAAACGGTTTCATTTACTGAAAATTTAGTATCTCACATTTATAGATAGTATTTGGGTGTATGATGAGTTCGAACATCTCTGCATGGACTTTGTGGATAAACATGGTCTTCAGGAGGACATCTCTGATACATAGAGGAAGGGAATTCAAAAGAAGCTGGCAATGGATTTCAGCAATATGGATGACAGGTTCCGAAAAGATGTTTGTCAGGCTGGGTGTGCAAGTTCGTATTATCACTCACAGTTATTCACCCCTCCTCTCTCCCAGTGAGAGACGCTACACGCCAACTCGTTGCCACATGACCCAAGGTAGCCTGATCCATGGCAGGCTTGTCTGCATTGGTAGAAGGTGAGTGCTGCAGCGCAGGCCTCTGAGCAGACCCTTCAACAGTAACTGTGGTTCAGCTCTTCTCTGCATCGTGCCTCTGCCATGAGAAGGTTCTGTCCCCCCCAGACCTCGGCTCCTTCCTCTTGGAATGTCAAGGCTGAAAGCCACGCTTCTCCACTTCAATACCCTAAACCTCAGCGATGCCTTTGGCAGCAATGTCTCCCCAGCAATGATGTGTGCTCAGCCTGAACACTGCCCAGTGGAAGTGCTGGGAAGACTTCACTCTGATGTATACCTCAGACTTCCACACAAAGCCCTTCCCCGAACATTCCCCATGTAACCTTCATTTCCAAGAGTACTCAGGACCGAAAAGGAAGCTGGGGCCCAGAGGAGCTGACTCGGTCAGGGAGACGTCACCAGTCAGTGGCCAACCTGAGATGGGACCCTGGACTCAGTCAAGGAGACATCACCAGTCAGTGGCCAATCCGAGATGGGACTATGGACTCATTTAAAATGGGGAGGAAAAAGATTGACCACCAGCTCTTCATGCTCACTCCACATTCATGAGAAAATATTGGAATAAAGTCACAACCAACGTTTTCAAACTCTATCGAATCAAACTCTGGTCTCATGAATTTCCCTGTGTTGGGGGGAAGGGCAAGAAGTGGGAGGTGGGGGTTCAAGGGGAAAGGTGAGCGGAAGAGAGCTTCCAGCTGTGTTTAGGAAACTCTACGTGCAGTATGTATCTCTTGGAAGTTAATATATAACAGCAGATTAAAGGCTCTGAGAAGACCTGCAATGAAGAAAGGTGGTGAACCACACTGAACTCATTATATTTAAACTACACGTCTCTTCTTTGGTATAATATCAACTGATCCCTTCTAGAAGCATTGTCTTGTGCACAGCATACTTTCCCAAATAGCGTCCTAAGCCACTGTCTTACCTTCATACCGGATAGATAGGAGGTCAATAGAGGATCTTATAAGCCAATCCTTACACTTTGGAAATGCATGTCATTTTTGTGCTGTGATTGACAGTGAATCACTTTTTACAATCATAATAACTCCATTACTATGTATAGGACCTAGAAAGATCAAGGCATTATGCAGATAAGATGATAAATGTATGAGACTCTTCCAGAACTTTTAGAGATTTTAGCAGTCCTCTCGAATAGAAGCTTTATTCTCCACTCCAAGTAAGGCTATAGTCATCATGAAACTCCTGAGTACTGAATTCTAACCCTACCATTTAACTACTGGAGGAAACTGCCCTGCTCCAGGTTAGTTGACTAAACTGTACATTGTTCATCAAACTTGTATCTAGATAGAGCCATGGGTTCTGATACACATTAAAAAAAAAAAAGTATTGCTTCAACCTGTATGTTTAAGAACAAGATCATCTGTGAATATTGGGGCCAGGAAAAGAAAGAAAATTCCCATCTTAGTGCTGACACAGGCAACCTTAAGAAAATTTTTTTACAGATAGGAATCTAGTTGATTGTATTTGCTGCTTAATTGTGAAGCATCAGTGGATAAATACTATGACATGGGTTTGCTTGGTTAATGAGAAAACACATCTGATTGTTTGTTCAAAGAAGTATCCATAATTGAATAGGTAAAATCTCCCTTTACAACAATGAATAATCTTCACTGTCCATTACTGAATGAAGAAGAGATAGAAAAGCCTTTCTCTTGGAGCCATCCGTTGCAGAGAACAGCATCAATATGAGTAATAGGTTTAAAAATTAAATGAAAATATTTCATTTGACATGTCAGTCTGTGCCAAAAACCTACTCTTAAAACCTACCCTTAAAATCATCCTTTTGTTGATTAAGATCATTTAGTAGAAAGAATCTGGATTTCTATCTCTCCTGCATCCTTGAACTTAACAAGTTAATTTCACTTCTCAAGGTGGAAGGACCGGTCAAAGGTCAGCTTGGAGAACAGGGGTGGACACAGCACAGCTTGTTTGTTATCACTTCACTGTTTTCTCTTGAAATGGTTTGCAGGGGGCGAGCCTTAGCTTCATGGGAGCGTTCAGACCCCCGCCTGCCACTTTCTTGCTGCTGAGATTTCAGCAAGGTGCCCCCCCCCGCCATCATCTTTGCTCAGAGGTGGCGGTGGGCCCACGCTGGCCTCCCCGAACCATCGGGAAGACCCGGGACCTGGTCTGTGGATGAGCCCGCCATGACCCTCACCCGGGGGTGGCTCCTGGAGGGCTGCCCTCTCCTCGGGGCTCTTCCACCACTTTTATCCTGATTGAAGCCGTGGTTACCTTTAGCTCTATTTCCAACGTTTTCTCTAATTCCATCTAAATCAGTGAAGCATTTTTCTCACTCTTGAGGTCAAGAAAGAGAGCATTCCTCTCACTGCTTCCTCTAGAACACAAATGCCACCAGAGATCCTCACCAAAGTCTCTAAGATGAAAGCGGTCCAGTGGACAGTTGCATTTGGAAACCATGGCAACCTTGGATGTTCACAAAGTGTACAGATATGCAATAAAGGCTCTGAGAAGTCCCATGGGGAAGGGAGAGATATTATACTTTTGGGGGGAGGATTTTAAGAAAAATGGAGTATTTTAATTTTTATAACTGATCTCATAGCAGAACTTCTTGAGCTCAATTAGGAAGAGCACAGTTTTAAAAATTCTCAAGTCCTAGCTCAATAAACGAAGGGTCAAATTATTTTCTTTGTAACAGACTGAGATACAATTTACACACCATAAAATTCACCTTTAGAGTATCCAATTCAGTGGTTTTGACTATATTCACAGAGTTGTGCAACCAGCACCATATCTAATTTTAGAATCTTATCATCACAACGTGAAGAAAACCTGTACCTGTTCACACTCCCCCTTCTCCTCCAGCCCCTGAGTATAGCTCAGCTGCTTTCTGTTTCTGCAGCTTTATCTAGTCAAGACCCTTCATATAAATGTGTTCTTTTGTGATCACCCTCCTTCACTTAGCATGATGTTCCAAAGATCGACCGTGTTGCAGCCTGTGTGAGAACTGTGATCCTCTTTATGGCCAAGTAACATTTCATTACATGAATATACAGTATTTTGCTTGCCCTTTCATCAGCGAACAGACATTTGGCTTGTTTCCACCATTTGGCACTTGTGAATCATGCTGTTGTGGACTTTCATGAGCAAATCTGTGTATGGACACATGCTTCATTCCTCCCGGGTGTATGCCTAGGAGTGGAATTGCTAGGTTAAAGGCTAACTCTGCGTTTAACATTTTGAGGAAATATGAGGTGTTTTCTAAATTGTCAGTCTCAGCTTGATCCCATTTGACTCCAAAAATTGGGCATTAAATATTCAGATAATGCAAAGCCTTGTCAGGGAATGTAGAACCCAGAGCCCTGAATTATAGGAGAAAAAAGTGCTTTGTGGTCAACCCAAATGGAGCAAAAGAAGCTCAAGTTCAAGTTCTGCAAGGGAGCCCAGCATCCCCCTACATTTCACATACTGTGAAATCCTGACTTGAAGAAAACAGTCCCCGCTTTCAGGCTTCACTTTAAGGAAGGCTCACTGGGTTTCTTCCCGTTTTCCCACTGAAGTCCTTTCCTCCCACAACCAGTCAAGGTGGGTTTCATGAAAAGTGGTCTTAACTGATGCACACGGGGCACAAGGATTCTGTACCTGGAGGATCCTGAATTGGGGTCTGGGGCAGCTTCCAGTATTTCTCTCTGCTCTGTCATCTCTAACTTGCTTTTATTTATATCAATGCCTGAATAATAACCCCAAACAAGCCCTTGCTTCAAATGTCTGGGAAGTGCAGATGTAAAGAGAGGGACAATCTGGGGTCAATACTCCAGAGTTGATTTAATCACCTGCCTCTCAGCCTAGAAGAAATCTCTAGGTTTCTACCCTGCAACTGCTTCTTGATGATCCTTTTGTAGGGACTTCCCTGGTGGCTCAGACAGTAAAGCGGCTGTCTACAATGCAGGAGACCCGGGTTCAATCCCTGGGTTGGGAAGATCCGCTGGAGAAGGAAATGGCAATCCACTCCAGTACTATTGCCTGGAAAACCCATGGACAGAGGAGCCTAGTAGGCTATAGTCCACGGGGTCACAAAGAGTCAGACATGACTGAGTGACTATTAAGACATGATTTCAGCCAATGGTACAGATGGTACAGACGTAAGTAAAACATAAATAAATGTATTTTTTGAGATCTGATTATTTAAAGATTCCTACTCATCTGTAAATGATACACAGAGTAGCTCTTTAATTACCAAAGTTGCATGCTGAAGACAATTTGGATTTTTTTTTTNGAGATGGTGATGAACAGGGAGGCCTGGCGTGCTGCGATTCATGGGATCGCAAAGAGTGGGATACAACTGAGTGACAGAACTGAACTGAGATCATTATTTTAATAGAACTGACACAGTGCACTCTGTTGCATAAAGGAAATAGCTTACAGTCATATGGGCAGCAAATATGTTTTGCAAGGCCACATTTTCCTCCAGATGGTTAGGATTTAGGAAAGCAATGTCAAATAGTTTTATAATTATGCATATTTGAATTATTTATTTATTTAGGAATTATGTACATATCAATGATCAGTTTAATGCAATTGTAACCTAGAAGCTTGAAATATTTTTCACAATGGTATATCCTTTAGGGTCCTGTTTGAAAAACTGACACCACTGTAAGTATTTCAAACAAAGGGACTTTAATGCAGTGAATTGGCTGCAATATATTATGGATCTAGAGGACCCAGAAAAGGAAGATGAGGATACCTTGAAATCAGTAACTGCGGACACTCATAAGCTCTCCTAAGGACGGAGGAGCGAAATTTTCATTGATGTTTCCAAGAGCCTATTCATATCTTCCCATAGGCTGCTCAAGCACCTCTGTATGAACTGCTGCAGGAGGAAGCCAGGACTCATAAGCTCACTAAGCCTACAAGAACTCATGGTGATTAGCAGTCGCCTACCCTACCACTGCCAGAGCCAGGAACAAGAAAAGAATCACATTCTCCCTCCCCCTCCTTCTATTTCATATAAGTTCCTTGCATTACTAGAACCACACAGGAAACCGGTGGTCAGTGGCTTCTGGGAAATAACTTTTCCAGATCCCTTTGATATAGAATATGCAAGTGCCAGTGAGAGGCTGGGCATCAACAGACGAGAAATTTGCTGCTACTCTGACTAGAATTGAGTTCCCCCTTTTGTCCCCTGATATCCGTAGCAGTCCATGAGATTCTGGGTTATATGACTTCATTTTTGTAAATGGAGAATATAAACTAGATGAAGTCACTGAGGATGCATGAACCCCTGACTAATGACCGTAAGATGTGGACATTTGACCCAAGATGGTGCTATCATCTGAAATTTGAGGACATTNTCCACACAGAGGCTACAGGTGGGATCTAACAGCTGCCCAAGCCATAGTCCTTACCGAGATAGAGCGGGGCTGATGGGGTGTCTGGGTAGTCAAGGGGTCTGGAGTTACAGTTTCACCTCTCCCACCCTGACTAGCTGCCGGGGGAGGTGAAGCAGACAAATATACTCACATGTACACTCTCCTGCACCAGGTAAGGCCTCGAGCCTCAGCCCAGTCCATTCTAAGGACTGCGATACTTCTTGGCTTTCTCTGTGTTTGTTGAAAGCAACTTAAAAAAGATGCACAATGTGAGAGTTGTGAGTTAAGTTTTATCTGGGGCAAAATGAGTACGGGGGCCAGGGAGACAGCACTTCAGATAGCTCTGAGAGACTGCTTCAGAGAAGGCGTGGGGCAAGGCCACTGTGAATGATTCTGGTGTGCTGTGCTGTGCTAAGTCACTTCAATCGAGTCAAACTCTTCAAGCCACTATGGACTGTAGCCCACCAGGTTCCTCTGTCCTTGGGTTTTTCCAGACAAGAATACTGAAGTGGGTTGCCTTTTCATACTCCGGGGGATCTTCCCAACCCAGGGATCGAACCTGTGTCTGTTAGACGGGCAGGTGGGTTCTTTACCACTAGAACCACCTGAAGGGGTAGTTTATGAAAGCAAGCATGTATCTTACAAAAGACTTTCTGCTAGTCATGAGGAGCTGATGTCACCATGGAGGGATTTAGTACTTTCCTAGGTATGAAGAAATATAAGGATTGGCATCAGGAAATCCATTCCTGAAAATACCTAACCATCTAAAGACCTGTTCCACCAGTTTCCGTGGAGCACAGAGTGCCTCGTTCTCCACCCTGGACTCCCTTCAGGGCATGTTGAAGGTCAATAACTGCAGCAGCACAGGATTCAATCTTCAAAGAGGCGGACGGCAAATGCCCTTCGTTGTTGTTCAGTCGCTAAGTCATTTCTGACTCTTTTGCAGCTCCATGGACTGCAGCACACCAGGCTTCCTTGTCCTTCATTATCTCCTGGAGTTTGCTCAAACTCATGTATATTGAGTCAGTGATGCCATCCAAACATCTCATCCTCTGTCACCCCTTTCTCCTCCTGCCCTCAATCTTTCCAAGCATCAGGGTCTTTTCCAATGAATCAGCTCTTCACATCAGGTGGCCAAAGTATTGGAGCTTCAGCTTTAGCATCAGTCCTTCCAATGAATATTCAGGGCTGATTTCCTTTAGGATGGACTGGTTGGATCTCCTTGCTGACCAAGGGAGTTTCAAGAGTCTTCTCCAGCACCGCAATTCGAAAGCATCACTTCTTCAACGTTCAGTCTTCTTTATGGTCCAACTCTCACATTTGTACATNCGTGCTCCATACGTGTGGGGCAGTGGGGCCGAGGCACCTGCGAG
This sequence comes from Neotragus pygmaeus, assembly GCA_006410875.1. NCBI lineage: Eukaryota > Metazoa > Chordata > Mammalia > Artiodactyla > Bovidae > Neotragus > Neotragus pygmaeus. The sequence continues at coordinate 1,809,217 of SJYV01023152.1, forward strand.
CGCAAGGCCAAAGGCGGGCGGGCCGGGTCGGGGCTAGCGCCGGGCTGAGTTTCCTTTCGGAGCGGGTGGCAGCGGCGGACGTCACGACGCTGTGAGTGTGGATTCTGGCGCCCCGCGCGCTCTTGGGGTTCTGTGAAATCTGTATGCTTCTTACTGGCATGGGCACTGAGTGGAGAAGAGCTGCCCCTTAATGGGGATCTTCCCCTTCCATGGCTCGAACCTGGGTCTCCTGCACTGCGGGAGGATTCTTTACCATCTGAGCCACCAGGGAAGTCCCCTTTCATTATCTGTCGAAGCTCACTGAGACATCTCATTTGTAGGAGTCGTGAGATTGTTAATAAGCTGGCAGATTCTTCACCAGCTGAACCATAGGGAAGCCCAAGAATACTGGAGTGGGTAGCCTATCCCTTCTCCAGCACAGCTTTTCAACCCAGGAATCAAAGTGGGAGCTCCTACACTGCGGGCAGATTCTCTACAAACTGAGCAACTAGGGGAGTCCATGGGTCTATCTTATCTTTGTTACATCTTCTTATACCTTTCCTAAAGCTGATGATGAGCTTTCCTGATAGCTCAGTAGGTAAAGAATCTGCCTGCAATGCAAGAGACCCTGGTTCGATTCCTGGGTCGGCAAGATCCCTTGGAGAATGGATAGAATACCCACTCCATGATTCTAGAGCTTCCTTGTGGCTCAGCTGGTAAAGAATCCACCTGCTATGTGGGAGACCTGGGTTGGATCCCTGTGTTGGGAAAATCCCCTGGAGAAGGGAAAGGCTACTCACTCCAGTATTCTGGCCTGGAGAACTCCATGGACTGTATTGCCAACAAAGGTCCGTCTAGTCAAGGCTATGGTTTTTCCACTGCTCATGTATGGATGTGAGAGTTTGGACGGTGAAGAAAACTGACTGCCGAAGAACTGATGCTTTTGAACTGTGGTGCTGGAGAAGACGCTTGAGAGTCCCTTGGACTGAAAGGAGATCCAACCAGTCCATTCTGAAGGAGATCAACCCTGGGATTTCTTTGGAAGGAATGATTCTGAAGCTGAAATTCCAGTACTTTGGCCACCTCATGTGAAGATTTGACTCATTGGAAAAGACTCTGATGCTGGGAGGGATTGGGGGCAGGAGGAGAAGGGGACGATCGAGGATGAGATGGATGGACGGCATCACTGACTCGATGGATGTGAGTCTGAGTGAACTCCAGGAGTTGGTGATGGACAGGGAGGCCTGGTGTGCTGCGAATCATGGGGTCACAAAGAGTCAGACACGAATGAGAGACTGAACTGAACTGATGGTCCATGGAGTCGAAAGAGTCGGACTCGACTGAGCGGCATTCACCTTCACTTTCATGAATACCTTTGTGCTTAACTTAAGTACAGCTGCAGAAACACACTTCACAGCCATTGCACTGCTCTGTGCAGCTTGTAATGTCTTTGAGGCTCCCCGGGTGGCTCAGTGCGAAAGAACCCACCTGCCAGTACAGGAAACTCAGGCTTGATCTCTGGGTCGGGAAGATTCCCTAGAGGAGGGCGTGGCAATCCACTCCAGCACTCCTGCCTGAAGAATCCCGTGGACAGAGGAACCTGGTGGGCTATAGTACACGGGGTCATCAAAGAGTCGGACACATCTTAGTGACTATACAGCAGCAGCAATTCTTAATGACACTGGAAACACTGGGGCACCGCTTTAGAGCATCACTTGCGCAGTGTGAGAAGAGATTCCTGTCTCACTTTCTCCCTGTTGGAAATGAATGGTTCTCGAACTGTTGGAGTTTCTATTTGGAAAAGGAGGTTTTAGTTTGCTCTCCTCCCCTCTCTCTCTCTCTCTGTGTCTTTCTTGGGGAGGGGGCGCTGCCACAGTGATGAAGGGTGGACTGCAGGGTCAGGACCTGCTGCTCAGCTCTCACTCTGCTCCTTGAGCCGAGCAGAACTAAGCTGCTTTTTAAACCAGTGCTTTCGGGAGCTGGTTCTGCTCCATTCTTTCCCCTGTGATGGCCTACTTCCTTGATTCTGGCTGCTTTGCAGGTCAGCCGTCACAGAGTTTGCTAATTACGCTTGTTTTGTGTTGTTTCTGATAGCTAGATGTGTATAAGAGACAGCTTCTGGCCCATCGGCCGGTTACGTGCCCATCAGAGCTGCCACCCGCTGCGCCCACACACAGCCTCTTTCCCGTCCCTCTGAACCCACAGAAGAGGAAGANATCCTTGATTCTGGCTGCTCTGCAGGTCAGCCGTCACAGAGTTTGCTAATTACGCTCGTTTTGTGTTGTTTCTGATAGCTTTCCTGTGCTTCGTTCCTGAGTTGAGTCTGCAGGGCCTGAACTAGCACAGCAACTCACACCAGCACTGGGTACCAGGACCCTCCCGAGTCCCTGCCTGGGGAGCTCGGTGCTGCCTCGGGAGTTCTGTGTCAGTGCCCCGGGGAGGGCACCAAGCGGCGCTTCCTGGTTGATTTCAGAGCCTGCATCAGCGTGGGCTGTTCCCTTATCTCACGATTCATGTACTTTCTGCCATCAGAGTATCCTGAACAAACCTGGGCCTCACTGCTTCATTCCTTCCTTTTCAGTTTAGCGATTTTACAGGGAGTGGGTATGCTCTCACCTTTAGTGACCATCAGCAACTGTTGTCAGTGGAGAAAAAGAACTATTACCAGCTTTGTGGTGGCCTTTGAAGACAAGTGAACATCTGCTTTTTTCTGTATTAGTGTTAAGCTATTGGATATTAAGACCTGCCCTGGTGGCTCAGTGGAAAGAATCCTTGCAAGGCAGGAGCGTTGGGTTCAATCCCTGTGTCAGAAAGATGCCCCGGAGAAGGAAATGGCTACCCACTCCAGTACTATTGCCTGGAAAACCCATGGACAGAGGAGCCTAGTAGGCTATAGTCCACGGGGTCACAAAGAGTCAGACATGACTGAGTGACTATTAAGACATGATTTCAGCCAATGGTACAGACGTAAGTAAAACATAAATAAATGTATTTTTTGAGATCTGATTATTTAAAGATTCCTACTCATCTGTAAATGATACACAGAGTAGCTCTTTAATTACCAAAGTTGCATGCTGAAGACAATTTGGATTTTTTTTTTTAATGTAAGCTACCATTTTAACAGTTAAGATGCAATACATGTATTTCAACAATAATTAAATCCACCTTTTTATAACAAGAATAAAGATGTCAGCAGTATTAAGAAATCCCATCTTTCTCCTTTTGCCTTGACTGTCTCAAGGCTGGAGGCCCATTAGCAAGTAGACTATTAAAATGTAAATAGTAGCTCAGTCTTGGAAACAGAAAAATGGCTACTTCTCATGGCGCATCCTGTTAATATTTCAGCCCTGCGGTGAGGCTGGTCCAGTTTCCCCCACAATCACTCCAGTTCTGAAATGACCAAGGTCTAAGAAGGACCACTTTCAGCTTATAAGAAGCCCCACTGCAAATTCTTCAATGGTGTCTAGACCTATTACAGCATAGAGATGGATACTGGGAGAGAAAATGACTCCAAAATGGTTGACACGTCAGCTCAGTCTAGTTAACAGCAGGTAATACTGAGTTCTCTATTCCATAGCTGTGCCCCTAATAACATGAAAGGAAGGTCTCTCCCTGTGCACTCAATTTGCTATCAGACAGAACCATCAGCTGGAGAAGGCAATGGCACCCCACTCCAGTATTCTTGCCTGGAAAATGCTATGGACAGAGGAGCCTGGTAGGCTGCAGTCTATGGGGTCTTGAAGAGTCGGACACGACTGAGTCCACTTTTTTGAGTGACTCCACTTTCACTTTTCACTTTTCATGCATTGGAGAAGGAATAGGTAACCCACTCCAGTGTTCTTGCCTGGAGAATCCCAGAGACGGGGGAGTCTGGTGGGCTGCCGTCTATGGAGTCGCACAGAGTCAGACATGACTGAAGTGCCTTAGCAACAGCAGCAGCAGAACCATCAGCCGCAGGAAGAACAAAACCCCAAGTTAGCTATTTGTCTCATTCATCAGTCCCTTGTAAGGAAATCTTTCTCTTTCACTTTTCCACTTCTTGAAAACGTAACTACAAATTCTTTAATCAGAGAATTGGTTGGGATCACTGTTTGGGGGGTCACATGTCTTATTTGATGATTCTTTTTTTTTCTTTCTGAGAAGGAGTAAGAAAGCCAACACTCCAGGGCCCTGTTAGTCTGATCACCATCTCCCAGACTAGCTTAATTTCCATTGATGGAATGTTTTTGTTTATGATTTTTCAGCCAATTATTATTCAATATGCTTTCTTGGGAGACTGTGAAATTGAGGATAAATGCATACGACTTATTGGATGTGAGGTGTAACTTCTGCGAAACCAATGACATATGGTATGATTTGAGAAAGTTTTCTTGGCACATTGTCAAACATATTCTTGAAACCTGAAAAATTCAGTCAGTGATCTATATACTGAGTTTCAGTGGGGCTTTGGAACACGAAAGCCCCACCGATCACAGTTATCTCTGATAACTCACTTAGACTCTGACTTGCATTTTCAAGGTGTGAGAAGCCTGAGAGACAATTCAATCTAGTGCCCTCAGAGGAACAGGGGTTTCTATGTCCCAGAATTCTCTGTGAATCTGCTTTCCATTTACTCAGATGCTTAAAAATCCCACATGTTAGATCTCAGAATTACTTTAGAAGCATTACCTTTTTCTCAAGTTTTTTTTATAACTCAGTAAAAAAAAAAAATCCTATTTTTACTTCTTTACTTGTGACCTTAAATATATAAACCTATTATTTTTGAACAGATTTGCCTAAACCATGAAGCTTAAAAACCAGATGTTGTAAATAATAACTGTAATTATCTTCTTTTTTTTACTTTTGAAAATGAATGGTATATTCATGTTTCTTCATATTTTGGTTCTTTTCTACCCAGTTGTTGCTGAGGAATCAGAAGAGGACACAAGGGGCCCCGGAGATGGAGAAAAAGTAAGGGATAAATGTAGCATCTGCTCATCATTCAGTAAGCTGTGAAGGATAACAGTGATTTCAGAAAACCATTCTAGAAGACCCCTCAAGCCGTCAGGTGGCAGCCAGAAGGGCAACGATACTGAATAGTGATCAAATTATTTTGTGAAAAGAAAATTGGGCCAGAAGAAATCAGCATGCCCCCATCATGCGGCATTGACCACACGGTGGGCAGACGGCCCTCGGAGCCTGCAGGGTCCTCCTTCCAAGTGGGCCTCCTTGAGAAGGGCCATGCCATCACCACAAGGGCCTGCAGAACTCTAATTGCCTCTTAGAGCCTGTGGCATGGGACCTTCTAATAGGTAAGCCATTTCATAATGAGTCCCTTCTGGTCCTTTAGTAAATACATCTCTTGGGAAGAAGGCCAAGAAACGGCAACCCTTGTCTGAGTTTATTTCTGGACTGATTACTGCCTTACTTAATTAAGGTCTGTGTGTCAGATAGGTGTGGAGTTGGCTGGAAATGTTTTCAGAGGTTTATATCCAAATTGCGGGGAGGGATATATTAATTTTTTGTTTCTTAGATAAAATATTTCCTCCATCCTTCCAGTATAGGGTTGCTCTGGTTTTTGATGCATCATGCCTCACTCAAGAAACGATCCAATGACCTAAGAGCTGCCTTTCAGGCACCAGTGGTCAGGACCCAGGAGAACATGTCCCTATTTCTCCTGCTCTGAAGATGCTAAGAGTCTTTAGATCAAAAGGGAAGCACACAAGCAAATGAAAAAATAAAAGCCTCCCTCCCAAACACCCTAGGTATAAGACTTCAACTCCATGGGAAAATGAATTTCTTCCATATTCAATCAATATTTAATAAAGAGAAGGAAGGAGCTCATTACAAAGACCCTCTTGTTTCTCCACAAGTCATTTAAGTGAGATTCCAGAATCTCAAGGAGCTAAGTGCTTCATTGGAACATTATATATTCTCTTTGCAGCCAGTGAGCACACTCCACGTCCTGAGCACAAGCCTCAGCCAGCCTTCCTGTGGTCCGTGCGGGGCTGGTTGCAGGCAGGTCTGGGAGGGAGGCCGTGGGGGTGCGGGACCGCCAGCTCCCTGGCCGCAGCTGGGTGTGCAGAGAGCTGAGTGGTTCTGCAGGCACACCCTCGAGTTTCCTTTCCAGTTTGAGCATTGCTAACTAGCCCGCACCAGTCCTGGGCTTACGGCAGGGGGTTTATGCCACACCATCTATATCCCCCCTTCTTAGCAGCACTTAATGAGTCGAAGAGATTGGGAAGTTGTTCCCAGCCAAGTCGATATCCTATGAGTTATAAATGACATTTCATCCTTATATGCAGATTTCCTGCTCCGAAGTGAATTATTTACAAGGTAGAGCTCTTGGGTTCCAGCAATCAGCTTCCTGAGATTTACACCTATGCTCCAGGCTTCCCCGCTCCTGCTGGGAGAATGTGACGGTTCCCAATGCCCTTTCATATCTGAGGGTGTAGTGGGACAGAACGGCTCTTCTTCCCGAGGCAGGCACACTCTTCTCTGGGACGGAAGTGGGAAGGAGGAGAAGCCAGAGAGTGAAGCAAAGCTGTAATGCTGACCTCTTCCCGCTCTGAAAGGATGCCCTCCTACATCCTCTGCAACAAGGAATGCAAATGAGGAACACTATGCGGGCTTTAAATTCTGGGAGACCTTTCTGCAACATCAAGAGTGATTTTGTAGCCTTGTGTTTTAGTTAATTAGTATAATAATTTCCTCCAGATTGTGTGAAAATTCAAATTTCTCATAACAAAGGCACTATGTCCTGCAGTTTGCTCTGACTTCCAAGGAATAGAAGAGTTTGATGCATCCTTTCTGTCCCCCAGTATCTTTGGGGGTTGACAAGATTCCAACTTGGAAGGTAAAGAGTTTAGATGATGAAAATATAACCATCCACAAATCCACCAGTGGAACCAAATGATCTCAGAAACGTATTTAAGTTCACGTGCACTTGTACTCTATGATAAATGTGGTGTTTCAAATTAGTGTGGAGAGGTGTTTTTTTTGTTTGTTTGTTTTTTTAAGTGCTTAAAGAACTATCAATTACTTGTTTGGGAAAAACGTAAAATAAAGGCTCCTACTTTATGCCACAAACAAAAGCAAATTTCTGCTAAATCAAAACCTAAAGATAAAAAGTTAAAATCAAAAGAGTTTTGGAAGAAACTATGTAAGAACATTTTTGTAATCTTGCAGCAAGAGTAAGCAACATGAAACAATGGACAAAATGACATACTTGGCAACAAAATATTATAAACTTTTTTCCAATAAAACCAGACTAAACAAAATTAAAAGAAATTGTGACATACTGGGGAGGGGAAACATTTGCAACTAATCATTAATATCCCATGCTCAGATATATCCAATAGATCAAAAGAAAATAAACCTCAAAAGAATAAAGAATATGTATAGGTGAGAAGAAGTACAAATGGTAAACAAAAGTGTGACAAGATGTTCAGTCACTGTGATTAAAGGAATATGGAAGTAAATAATAATAAAAATACACTTTTTTCCAAATAAGATTTTTAGATGCTATGTCTTGCTGGCACCAATTGATGTTGAGGATGTAATGAAGTTAGCGTCTAGACAATCTCTGGCAGGAACAACCAAATGACCCAAACTTCTGGAGGATGACTTGGCATCATCTGATAAGAGATGATGTTTGGCTACCCTTTGACCACACAAGCTCACTTTTGTGATTCTATCGGAAAATAGAAGCATAGTAAAGATACATGTACAGGAGTATGGACAAGTACTCCTTTCAGTAGAAAAGGAACTGCAGTCTAAATATCTATCTGTGAGTTTAATAAACTGTGAGAGGCTTATGAAATGGAAAGCCATCCTCCCATTAAAATCTGGGAACAACCAAGCTTCCATCCACAGGGCAATGGTTAAATAAATTGCAGTGTCATCAATAAATTGAATATTGAAAAGTGAAGTGAAAGCATTAGTTGCTAAGTCGTGTCCAGCTCTTTGCAACGCCATGGACTGTAGCCCGCCATGCCCCTCTCTCTACAGAATTCTCCAGGCAAGAATACTGGAGTGGGTAGCCATTCCCTTCTCCAGGGGATTTCCCGATCCAGGGAATGAACCCAGGTCTCCTGCATTACAGGTGGATTCTTTACCACTGAGCCACCTGTGAAGCCCAATAAACTACGATAGGTTTATAAAATGGAATGCCATATTCTGGTTAAAATCTGGAAACAACCAAGTTTCTGTCCATAGATGTTATTCAGTCGCTAAGTCGTGTCTGACTCTTTGTGACCCCATGGACCCCAGGCTTCCCTGTCCCTCAATATCTCCTGGAGTTTGTTCAACTTTATGTCCACTGACTTGGCGATGTTATCCAAGCATCTCACCCACAGGGGCATGGTTAAATAAATTGTAGTGTCATCATTAAGCTGAATATTATGTAAGTATTATAAAGCATGGGATCGAGCTACAGAGAGAGATGAAAGGATGCATGCTCTGTACCAAGAGAATAAAGTGAACCATAAACAAAGGAGAGTTGTCAGAGATGGATAAACAGATGATGGATCAAAGCTAGAAAATAATTATGTAGATAGATAGATATTAGACAATTTACTTGATGATCATCACTGAAGGAAATGACAACCCACTCCAGTATCCTTGCCTGGAAAATTCCATGAACAAAGGAGCCTGCAGCCCATGGGGTAGCAGAGTCAGACATGACTGAGCGACTTCACTTCATTTCACTTCATCTCTGTTCTGGGAAAGCTCCCAGCCTCCGTGCGGACCTGGGGTGTTCTTCCTGAGACCCCTGCCCCCAGTAGCTCCTTCTTCCTCCTCCTCTGATCTGAGGAGAGGCTTCCTCTTCGGGAATCAACAGGGCACCAGCAGACACATCTCACATCTTTTCAGCAAAGCCCACATAGAGCAAGGGTTCTGTCTTATTCCTTCTTGCAGTCCCAACCCCTAGCACAGAGCTGGGCATACAACACGTGCTCGATAGAGATGTGCTCAGTAAACAGAAAATCAAACCTTAAAAATAAGTGAAAATATTTTGAGGCCAAGACCCATTCATTACCTTTCTTTAGTGCTAGAAAATTTTCATCCTTCAGTAATAAATTGTATTTCTATAATCAATACATACTGGAAACCCACTATGGAATAAGTGTGGATACCCATGCTAGATAATCCCACTGAGAGAAAGAGAAAGTCACAGATACAGAAAGAGAGATAGAGAGACAGACAGACTCTTAGAAGTCGTTGTTCTAAGCAGGTTGAAACCAGGTGTTTAATTCTTGGCAAAATAATTTTTTGTTTGTGTCCTAGAAGAAATGATCTGTTGAGCACAGCATTCATGTGAATGTCTCTGTGTCGAGTTTACTTTACCGATTCCATGAATATATCTGGAGCGTCTCCATTTGCTTGCACCCATTCTGGACAATGGAGAGAATGTGTGAACGCAGACAAGTGTCTGAGCTGGAGGCCTTGGGGAGAGAGGGCGTCCTAAACCAAGAACGGACTTGAACAAGGATCCTGAAACTGCAGGGAGCCTGTCAGAGTCCAGAAACTGTGGCATGTACCCTGTTCGGCCTGCAGATTACAACGCAAGCAATGCTGAGAAATGCACAGGAAGGGTGAGCAGACCATGCCAAACCATAAGTGGTCTTACGTCCTGCTTCTTCCTGGGAGCCGTGGGGAGTCAGCAAAGGGCTCTACGTACACAAGTGACATCGGATTCCTGTCTGGAGAGAACAGCTCAGAAGCAACTTGGAAACTTATCGGAGGGGCAAGATCAGACGCCCCCAGAGCTGATGGTTAAGTGTCTCCTCCAAGATACAGCTTAGAGGCCATCCACTGGAGGAGGCTAGTTTCAGAGGAGACAGAGAGGAAAGCAGACAGCATCATAGGTGTGGAGAGCCCACCGTGGCAGAACGCAAAGATGGGTTGGCGCCAATGCAGAGGGAGAATGTGGATGGATAGCTACCCTGCACCCCTGGGATTTCAAAGGAGAGCAAAGGAGCATCTCTGGCGGGGGAGGGTGGTGGGGGTCCACCTAGTAACTCCTGACCTCGAGATGCCTAAAGGACACTCCCCTGGGTGTGAGGACCAAGTGGCATTAGCTGGGATCTCTGGAGGCCAGACCTCAACAGTTCCCAGCAAGTATCTCATGCATCCCCAAGTGAGGACAAGAGGAAGCCCAGGACAGGGAGCGTGGTGAGGCTGCGGCAGTAGCAACAGGTTTAGGGACGTGGTGGGCTCTGTGGACTGAAAGGTCATGTGCCCAAAATTCCTCTGCTGAAGCTCCAATAGCCAACAAGATGGTGTTTGGGGATGGGCTTTTGGGGATGAGTAGATCAGATGAGGTCATGAAGGGAGGGCTGCAGAATGGGATTAGCATCCTTATTAAAAGAGGAAGCAGCAGAGTGTTCTCTGTGCCACACGAGGACACCGGGAGAGGGGGCCGTCTGTAGCCAGGAATCCAGTCTCCCCAGGAACCGACTCCACTAGCACGTTGAACAGCCTCCAGGACTGTGGGAATAAACACCAGCGGTGTTTTGTTAGAGCTGCTGCTGCTGCTAAGTCACTTCAGTCGTGTCCGACTCTGTGTGACCCCATAGACGGCAGCCCACCAGGCTCCCCCATCCCTGGGGTTCTCCAGGCAAGAACGCTGGAGTGGGTTGCCATTTCCTTCTCCAATGCATGAAAGTGAAAAGTGAAAGTGAAGTTACTCAGTCATGTCTGACTTAGCGACCCCACAGACTGCAGCCCACCAGGCTCCTCCGTCCATGGGATTTTCCAGGCAAGAGTACTGGAGTGGCAGCCGGAGCCAGCTAAGATGGTCAGACTGCACTGGGTTCGAATAATGGTTAGGATTTCAATAACAGTAGAAGCAAAGTGGGCTTCCCAGGGGGCTCAGCGGGTAAAGAATCCACATGCCAGTCCAGGAGACTCAGGTTCAGTCCCTGGGTCAGGAGGATCCCCTGGAGAAGGAATGGCAACCCACTCCAGGATTCTTGCCTGGGAAACTCCATGGACAGAGAAGCCTGGCGGGCTACAGTCCATAAGGTTCCAGAGAGTCAGACACAACTGAGCAACTGACACACACAAAGGAAGCAGCAAGGGAGCAGCCGAGGGGGAAAGAACACAGACTCCTGATCAGAGAACAAGGGGCCCGGGCAGCTCGGAGTGTGCCGGGTGCAGCTGAGCTCCTGGAAGTCTGGGGTCAGTGTCCCTGACACTCTGTTTGGGGTCATGTGCAACCAGCTTGGCTGTGGCTTGAGACCCAGGGGTCCAACACGTTCTGGGGCTAGTGAATGCTAGAGCCCCAGGAGGGCTGTGTCCAGGCGCCCAGCAGTGCTTCCAAACCCTGGGACCTTCCCCCAGTGACGGTCATCACACTAAAACGCTCACCCAGCTCCCAGCAGCATCCAGTGTCAGACCAGCCCTCGCTCCACAAACCATGAAGATCCTGCCAGAGAAAGCAGCAGGCAGCAAAATATTCTTAGTATGTGGTTTGGGGATTCCCTTTCCTTCAAAATCCAATTAAAGCCCAACAAACAGAAAACTTCCCTGACTGAGGTTTTATAAGGAAATTGCCTATTTTATTTAAGCGTTTGTTTTACATTCGCTGGGGTTTCGCTTTTCTTTTTTTCTCTTTCTCTCTCTCTTCTTTCTTTCCTTCCCTCTTTCTTTTCTCCCTTAACAAATTTGCCTGCACTCAACTGTTACAGAGACTCCAAAACAGGGGATTGAGAACCCTTCCAAAAATTTTTTTGTTTTCCGAAGCACATGCACTCTCTTGGGGGATGTTGGCTTCATGTGTTTGAGGCTAGGGGGTGAAAATGGCATTGTGCCTGAGACCTCGGGAGGCCTTGGGCCTGGGGGCTTTTGGAAACTTGCATGCTCTGATGTCCAAGTTCTGTGCCAAGAACAAGTCACTCAGCCCACAGCAGCAGAACAAGTGTAATGATTCGATTTCTTATAGCCGCTGTCACCTTCATCTATATATTTGCTGGTGATTTATTAGGGCCTGTTCCACCTGTCTCCGTCTGCAGGAGACCTTGTATTGTTGAATTCTTTCCGCGGTGAGGACAGGAATGAAGGAGCAGATGGGATTATGACTTATTTTCCAATGCTGAATTTATAAAAAGATCTTCTGTCAGACATCGATGCATAGCAGTTTGTGGGATGAAATTAATCCTGTGAATAAAATCGCTAACCTCACCTAAAATAGGTGCTTTATTTAAAGAAGGATCGATGAGGCTTGCTAAATATTATTTTTAGTGTGGCTAAAAGCTTTTCATAATCCCAGGCTGCAAACATTAAATAAACGGGCAGTCCTGGGTGTTCTCGCACGCTGGGGGTGGTGGGTGGGGCCAGCATGACGCCGGCCAGCGTGCTGCCCCAGGCCTCCGCTCCCTCCAGCTCAGGCTCAGAGCGGGGGAAGCTTGTGCCCCGTGTGCGTGAATCTGCACTGCGGCACATCTCGCAGCCTCGTCTCCCAAGGAGGATCGTTTGTGACTTAATCAGCAAGATGTCTGGCTGTGTAACAAAAATCACACTCAAGGCTGAACGGCCCCACCCTAGACCCTTTGTTCTTTGTCCAGTAGTCTCACGGGTTCTGGTTTTAAAAGGAACACTGGCTGATCTCATATTTTGGGGCTGTGCATTGTGACAGGTGTATAAACAGAGTTCACTTCTCAGTTCTTTACCTTGACCTCTGTCAGTAGTCCTATAAATGTGGCTGGGAAGGGCTACTTTTGTGGCCTGTGGTTTTGGGGGTCTGGCCCTTGGTGGCTCATATGGTAAGGAATATGTCTGTCAGTGCAGGAGATGTGGGTTTGATCCCTGGGTCGGGATGATCCCCTGGAGGATGGCATGGCAACCGATTCCAGTATTCTTGCCTGGAGAATCCCATGGACAAAGGAGTCTGGTGGGCTACAGTCCATGGGGTCGCAAAGAGTCAGACACAACTGAGCAAGTAACACTTTCACTTGTAAGAAGATGACTCCAAAACTCCTATAGTGACCCTGAACTTCAAATTCTTGACACCATCAAACAGTGCTAATGCCTGTGATCAAAATGCTCAACCTCAAAAACTGGAAAACTCTGAAAAGAAGTTTAAATTAAAAAACAAGGTTATTGTTGGAAATAACCTAAATGTCCATGGACAGATAAATGAATAAAGAAGATGTAGTCATATAACACATTGTGCATATAGTCTACACACAGTAGACTATTCCTCAGCCAATTAAACGATTGAAACAATACCGTGTGCAGGAACATGGATGGACCTAGAGATTATCTTACAGGTGAAGCCAGTCAGACAGAGACAAATGCCAAATGATATCACTTATTGTGGAATGCAAACTATGACACAAATGAATTTATCTATAAAACAGAAACAGACTCATAGACATAGAGAACAGATGTACGGTTGCCATGGGGAAGCGGGTGGGAGAGGGATGGGCTGGGAGTTTGGGATTAGCAAATGCGAACTATTATATATAAATGGATACGCAGCGAGGCCCTCCTATGTAACACAAGGAACTGCATTTGATATCTTCTAAAGAACAACAATGAAAAAGAAAAAAATCTACAAGTTCATTGAATAAAAACAAACACTGTGTTTTATTCTAGCATCTTGATTATATCCACCAAGAAAAGAAAATATCTTTCCCCCTTTTGTCTTATGTAACTTTCTACGTTTGAAGCCATCCAGGAATGCAGTAGAATTACAGCAAATGGCAGCATATTTCTCCCCCAACGAACTTCATGTTATGGATTTCCCTTCCCTGAGAAAAAGAACTTAAGGAGAAATTGGACTGTATGGAAATCAGCAAATCGCTGCTCTTTCTTTGAAAGGAGCCCCACGGAGGCAGGGACGAGCCGGTGACTTTCGCCGTCAGAATGTCTGTTTTGCTCTTGAGTCTCGCTCAGGGAACATTCTGGAGAAGAATGGCAGGGGCCACCAGCCCTGTGACACCCATCCTCTGAGCGGAGATGCATCCACGGTGCACAGGACTTCTTCATTAGGACGTTAAGCCTGTAGTCATATTTTCAATCGCGGCTGCAGCTTCTTTTCCTTGCAAGCGCTTTCACTTATTTTGGCGGCACCTAAGGCCCCGTGCCGTACACAGCAGCACGGTTTGAGACATCGCTGTGATGTTCTGTACATCATATAGTTGCTAACAACCTGTCAAAGTCATCCTGACACCAAACTGAGAAGCTGATGGTTTGGGTAACGTATTAGAGAAGATGAAAAAAAGAGAGAGTCCTCATTACTGTAATAAAAGCAGCAGAGACACACCGAGAATCAATTACTGATTTGTGACCTAATGAACTCACCCTCAGTCAAGTGCAGAGCGGCACCGGGCCTCTTACATTATCAAATGATTTAGGATAGAGCGCTGTCTGGGGCCGGGCAGCCAGTTGAGGCAGAGCCGTTCTCTGATATCGTTGCCGCCTTAATTACCTTGTTCCCTGGTGCAGAGATCAAATGGGGCAACTGGAGGTGCTGGAGCTCGAGCCAGCTGGAAACGAAGAGGAAATCATTAATACCAACAAGAGCCGCATCGTGGCCATGACACCTCCTGGTGGAAGCAAGGAGACTCAGAAAGCCCTTGACTTGTCCCCTCTGGCCGCCTGGGGGCTGGGTCCAGGTGGAGGTCGGTGTGGTGGCCACATCTGAAGGAATCTGGGCAGGTGAGCCGGGTGTCCGATCCCCCAGCACAGACATTGGCTGGAAAGGAAAGGGGTCTGAGGGCGTGTGTGCAGACGAGGGGCTCCCTGATCCAGAGTGGACGGTGAGTCCACTGCTCACACTTGTGTGTCTCAGAGGAAAAGATGACAACTGAGCTTCTAAGTAAACACACACACACACACAATGTTCTTGTCACTGATGAAACGGCTTGGTTCTATCTTTCATCTCCTAGAGTCCTGTCCAGATGCCATGTTCCTGCATGGTGAGCCGAAGCCAGGAGATGGTCATCCGTGGCCACAGAGGCTGCTGCCTGCTTGTGGCAAGGCACGTGTTACTGTTTCTTGAACTAAATCCTTGGAGCTGTTTTTCATCTTCTCTGTCGCTGTGGTGTCCTTCTCCTTACCCATGGAGAAGAGGCTCCTGTGTTCCCAAAGGCACAGGCTCCTCCTGGGTTCATTGGTCCCCGATGTCAGGGAAGCGCCCACCAGCTGGAGCACCAATGATGAAGATCCATCTGGGCTTCAGGGTCACATCCCTGCCCATCACGTGCCCCTGCACTGCTCTGCCAGCCCTTGCGGGGAGGGCGACATCAGCACGAGGCCCTGGGAAGCCAGCTCTTGTGCTGCTCACAGTGGGCTGAGCTGGCTTCATCCCAGCATCACTGATGAACCAGCCCCATCAGCACCACACGTGGCATCATCGGGCCCTGGTGACACTTTGGGAAAGGGATAGAGATGAGGACTCGTCCCTGAGAAGCCTCGCACACAAATGATCCACAGCTGGAAGTGTTTGGACAAAGCAGAGTTGGAGGAATGGGTCGTGTGGGTTGTGTGCTCTCAATGGGGAGCCTGTGAGTCTGGGGGAGCAAGGAAACCCCCTTCTGCAGCCACAGGCCACACACCAGGTGCGTGCCTGCTGTCGCCCAGTCGTGTTCGACTCTTTGCCACCTGCGGACTGTAGCCCGCTAGGCTCCTCTGTCCATGGGATTCTCCAAGCAAGAATACCGGAGTGGGTCACCATGCCCTCCTCCAGGGGATCTTTCCAACCCAGGGATCCAACCTGAGTCTCCTATATTGGCAGGCAGATTCTTTACCACTGAGCCACCAGGGAAGCCCGAATCAGGTACAAGGATGTTCAGCTCCCCACTAGTTTCAGATGAGTCCCTGGAAGCATCCTTGAATGGACGTCAGAGTCAGCCAGTTAAATGCAGATTCTGATTCAGAGATGTCGGCTGGGCAAGAGATGGTGCAGGTCCTGCAAGTCCCTGGCACTGCCAGGCCTGCATCCTTGAAGCAGCAAGAACTGTGAGCTCTGTGCCTGCCCCCCAGCCCTTATCAGTAGGACCAATGTACTAACCAAGTCCCAGGAGCACCATCACAATAAGTCCTACGAGTCAAGTAGCCCCGCGAGGGAGTTGGATGCACTCAAAGTCCTTCGAAAAGAATCTGTTGCATTAGGACCCTTGGCCAGCCTGGTCTTCAAGACCGACCTTTGGGACCGTGACCTTCCAGGCCCTCAAATAAGCCAACCAGGAGGTGGTGAGGAAAGGTCCCCAGGCGATGGAAGGCAGGAGCTGTGGCCAGGCAGGTACAGCGGAGGCGGAGCAAACCCAGCTCGGCTAGGGACCCTTCCCCACCTGCTCAAGTCTTGTATGTGGTTGAGGCTGGTGTGGGAACAAGGTCCCATCACGCAGCATAATTTGCAAATCAAGAAACCAAGTGCTAACGGTGAGGCAAGAGGGTATCTGAACACCTAGCACCGTGAGTGGATGGAGCCGTCCAGTGGGCCCATTTCCCAAATGGCCCCAAATTCCAGAATGAGCGGCGATGAGGTTAGGAGGGACAGGGGATTTGGCGCAGGCGGCCGCCTTCACTAAGCGGCATCTTTGTGGAGGCAGACGCGGGCCGGCTCGCCGTGGCCCCTGGGGACCTGGGACTGAGCCGTCCTTCACCGCTGTTCAATCCTGCCCTCCCAAAAGCTGGTGATTCATTGGATTTAATATTGTCCCGAGTCTCACTCCAGGGAACGCTGCAGGAATGTTTTTCAGAAGAGAAGCACAGCCATTAAAAACACTCTGCACGCCCCAGCCTATAAAAGAGGTTCTTTATTAATGACAGCAAAGGCAGCCAAATAGTCCAACTGCTATACCGTCCAAGGGGACCCGGTGGTTAGGGCCACGCTTTACATGATTTTTACCTTCGCTGCTCCCTTATATTGAGGTCCACAAGGTTAGGGTTAGCATCCTAGATGGGAAAGGCCCAGAATAGGAGCTGCATCCTGCTCTCCTCCTCCCGCTCCTCTGTAGGGCCTGTAAACACTGTCCCCAACCCCTTGGTGGCTCAAGTCCCCCCAGTTCTGAGGCTGGTTGATGGGAGGCAGCGGGGGACACTCAGGATCACCCCCTTCATTTCCTCCAAAAGCTGCAGGTGTGTTCTCGTGTCTACAATGTCTCCAGTTTTCCTCTGGCTTCAGCTGCATTTTCAACTTGAGAATGGAGGTGTGTGCCGCCCACATCTCTACATGAAGTTTCCCTCCTCTGTCTGGGTTTGCACTGTTCCCACTGGTCTCTGGGTCCCCACGAGAGGGCTGTGTCTTCCAAGATTCTGATGCTCCTGCCCACTGGCCACTTGGGCCAAACCCCCAGGTCTCCCCTTCCTATCATGGATTAAGATGTTGTTAA
This sequence comes from Neotragus pygmaeus, assembly GCA_006410875.1. Taxonomy (NCBI): domain Eukaryota; kingdom Metazoa; phylum Chordata; class Mammalia; order Artiodactyla; family Bovidae; genus Neotragus; species Neotragus pygmaeus. The sequence goes on from SJYV01023152.1 coordinate 1,826,520, forward strand.
CAGAAAATGCACAGTAAGAATATCTTTCAAGTATATATTTTAATTCCCTCCTGATCGCTTCTAAACACTGACAAGTATTTGAAGTTTCCACTTCCTTTAATACAGAGGATGAGATGGTTGGATGGCATCACTGTCTCAATGGACATGAATTTGAGCAAACTCAGGGACACAGAGGATCCTGGTGAGCTGCAGTCCTTGGGGTCACAAAGAATCAAATATGAGTTAGCAACTGAACAGCCAACTCCTTTAAGTTTAAACAGGATGGCAGATTTTTGCAGAGAACACACAGTTCCTGGAGCTAGTGATCTCTGAGGGAGGTCAGCTTCTGCGTGCCAACCTCAAGAATGTTTTGGTCCCACCATCACCTGGAGGTGAAACCTCAGGAGGAAGCGTCTTCTCCGGGACTCTCATGGTCACTGTGAGTCAAATACCCCGACCATGTGCTGGGCTGTTCAGCTCTGCCCCACGGTCATGAGCAGGCATAGTATTTATGGAAAACAAAGTGTCACTTAGGAACCCCCAGCCCTCTATACACGTGGAGGATTCAGCTCTGACCTTGGTCCATCAGATAGTCATCAACCCCCCCTGGTCATTTAGCACTTCTCTCCCTTCACTCACCAGACTCTACCCACTTGGCCCACTAAACACTCCATCCTCAGAAAAGCAAAAGCCACTGTTTTTCTTCTATTCGTCAAGGTATCACATGTAAATGGCAGCACATGTGTACAACAGTAAAACGAGAAAATCAAAATTCCCTGGTGATCTCAAGCCCAGAGACAAACAAGAGTACCATTCTGGGGGATTGCTTTTCAGTCTTCCCAAATTCTATTTCAAAAACAGCCCAAGACATGGCGTAAGAGCTCTTAGAAGCTGTCAGCTTTGAGTTTTAGAAGATGCTTTGGAATGTTGTGACTTTTCTGCTGTTTTTTGGAATATTCTGCCTTGATCTCCTGGACTGGGTTCTCCTCATCCACCTGCTCTTCAAGTACCAGAATTTTACTATGAAATAAAGGATCTTTTGTTCTGGGTCTACTTCTTCCCCTGAGTCATACCATCCTATCAGCTCACCTCCTAGATGTGAGTGTGGAGCCAGCATGAACCAACTCACCTTCTCTCCACTTCTCAAGCGCCCAGTCCTCCTCATCTCTGCTGAAAGTATCATCCTGCTTTCACCCTGAAGGGCTCTCTCTTTTAACTCCTCTGTTCTTTACTTCTTGTCTTCACTGCACTCATTATATTTTTAGCATTGCACTTTGATTCTTTTATAGACTTTTAGCTGTATCATTTGCATAATTTTGGGGTGATACTCTATGGAGACAGAGTTTCAATCCCTGGGTTGGAAAGACCCCCTGGAGAAGGAAATGGCAAGCCACTCTAGTATTCTTGCCTGGAGAATCCCTGGACAGGGCAGCTTAGCGGGCTATTGTTCATGGGTTCACAGGAGTCGGACAACTTAGTGACTAAAACACCACCACTAAGAGTTATGTTTGTACCATTAACTTATCCAATTGCAGGCAATATTGTGCTAACGCACATAAAACATTGGAGGCTTATAGCAGTCCCATCCTCTGTGCTACTGTTGCCACAGATATCCATCTATATATAGCATATGATCTATATATAGGCTCTATATAGAGAGATCTATAATATCCATCTATATATAGCAAATCTATAGCATCCCCAATATGATGCTATAGATTTTCTTTAAATGTCATGTATCTTATAGAAATTAACAAAAGAAGTATGTACATGCATATCTGTTCCCATATTTGTGCTTTTATGCATGAATGTATAATATATATACATATTTTTATATTTCTGCCCACATTCACCATTTCTATCCATCTTCCTTTCTTCCTGAAAATCTAGTTCTCAGCGGGTGTCACTTCCTTCAATCTAAAGCAAAACCTCCTTTGTAGCACAGATCTGCTGGCCACAAACTGTCTCAGTCGTTTGTTATCTGAAATGTGTTCGTTTCTTCTTCTCTTGGGAGATAGTTGGGCTAGCTATAGAACTCTGGTTAAGGGCTTTTTCCTCCCAGCCCGTCACAGAAGCGACGCTGCTGCGTTCCAGCCGCAGTGTTTCCATGGCCAGCCCCCCATGGACACCTGGTCCCCAACATGCACAGCTTCACCCCTGCTGCTTCCAGTACTTCTCCTTCACCTTGACGCTTGGGAAGCTTGGCTTTGTGTGGTCCCTGTCCTTTCCTTTGATTTTGCCCTCTTTGATGAATGCTGAGTTCCTTGGATTTGTAAATTGATATTTTACACAAAATTTGAGGAAAAAAAGGAAACCCAAACTCTCTGTTTGACAAACATATCTAGCTCCATTCTGTATTTAAGGCTTTACTCCCAACTGTCCTATCTCATGTCTTCTGCGTTTCATCCTCCAAATACAATGCCTAATTTAATACCTCTCCGCTTCTGCTGTGATTTCTACTTAAAATGACCATTGTCCCAACCTGTTATTAACTTACCAATAAGTTACTTACTCTCTTACAAAAGCCCAGTTCAGTGTCTCTCAGCCTGTGACCCTTTCCCACAAAAGCCCTGGAAATGTGATACTCCAACTCTATGATTTCCCTCTTTATTACAGCATATGAAACACATCATTATATTTTTATTATTCTCTTGCTAATGACAAGAATTCTCTCTTCCTCTCCTTGTGGCCCTTATACCTTGCACAATGTCAAGTACATCATATGTATTCAATAAATGTTTATGGGCTAATTGGATGAATAAATGAATGAGTTGAATTTACTTAAGACCATGAGGTAGTGTTTCCAGGGCTCTTTGTAGAGAGAAATAAAGTGGCATTTGTCCTCAAAGTTTAACTCAATGATGAGTAATGGTGTTTAGATTTTGATTGAGGACTTTCAGATCCCTAGAAATCTTTAGGGAAAAGCTCTCAGGTAACTCATGGTTTCTGAATGGAGGCCAAGAATGAGTTTTAAATCTGTGATAAGTATATAAAAGTGGGAGCAATCTTTTTTTATTATATATTACCTCCCCAGTCATTATGGAATCATTTCGTATTCATTGTGATAACACCAATCATTAATACACTCATTTGGCATTCATATGGCTCTCTTATGCACTTCGTTAGGAATTCTCTTGTAATTAACCATTCGTTAATGTTAATAGTAATGGATGGTTAAAATAATGTGCCACCAAATACAGTCATTGACAGCTAAAGGATCAATGGATCCAGGCAGGAGAAACACTGCAGGCTTCCCTTCTATTTGGAAAACATCCTCAGAAGGTAGACTGGAGCTTAAGATGCTGTATAAACAGGACTGTGAGCCCCAGATGGGAGCCCAAGTCTTGACCATCACTTTTTTGAGGACTTGATTTTAAATTCAGAAGAACACTGTGCCAAGCTGGTGCTTGATTCAGCAATTTTCTTTTAGCTTTTGTGTAGATCAACTGTGTCCTAAATTATCCACCTCTTCTTTGCCTCGTTTACAAGTTGTATTTTCCTGTTAGAGACCAAATCTGATGTTCCTAAAGGACTGCTCTGCAAATGAGATTTGGGGGGTTGCAAAGAGTTGGACACAACTGGGCGACTGAACTGAACTGAACTGAACTGAACAGGATAAAATGTGTGAAAAGTGAAAGTGAAAGTCTTTCAGTCTTGACCGACTCTTTGTGATGACAGAGACTACAGTCCATGAAATTCTCCAGGCCAGAATACTGGAGTGGGTAGCTGTCCCTTCTCTAGGGGATCTTCCCAACCCAGGGATCAAACCCAGGTCTCTTGCACCGCAGGTGATTCTTTACCAGCTGAGCCACAAGGGAAGCCCAAGAATAATGGAGTGGGTAGCCTATCCTTTCTCCAGCAGATCTTCCCAACCCAGGAATCGAACCAGGGTCTCTTGCATTGAAAGTGGATTCTTTAACAACTGAGCTATTAGGGAAGTCCAAAATGTATGTTTATAAAATGTGTGTTCATCCTCAAATCAAAGAGGCAGTCCTATTGAAAGCAGTAGTTGGTAAAGGGTAAGTTGATGAGCTCCACCTTCAAATACAGCAATGTTGAAATGCAAATGAAGATCACAGGCTGAACCCCTGGGTTTATGAAGCTTTGGGGTACTTCTATAAAGTGCTGATGAAGGCAGTGCTTGTTTCCTCTAGATGGTGAATGACTTCCTTGTCCAAGGTGGCCCTCGTAGTGATCGATACCAGCAATTTTAGGATGTGGCATGAGATACGGGGTGTCAGTCATGCACTCACCCTCCAGCTTTGATGCTGAAATCCTTGAATGTGGCAGCCCCTTTCATGAGCACAGACTGCAGAAGAAGAGGGGAAGGCCAGCAGGGGAAATTCTAGAATTTCACATACGGTTCCTGAGCCGTGTGCCCTGAGAGTTCCACCTGCAGGGCTGGATGGGCTTCAAGGCATCCTGAATCTTGCACCAGCCGAGTCCCTGAGGCCTCCAGAGGGAAGGCAGGCACACCTTTCCTGTGCCCCTTCTTAAAACACTGTCCCAATCCACATGAGGACATCTGGTAAGCTTCCAAGGCATTGAGGTTAGCTCTTTAATTCAGATGGCCAGACGTAAAAGGCAACTCTGCTCAGTGGAGATAACACACTGACCCCTGTGCTCAGACTGACTCTTTGCAACCACAGACTTCCAGGCTCCTCTGTCTAAGGAATTCTCCAGGCAAGGATACTGGAGTGGGTTACTATTTCCTCCTCTAGGGGATCTTCCAAACGCAAGGATAGAACTTGAGTCGCCTGCGTCTCCAGCATTGGCAGGCAGATTCTTTACCCCTGACCTGCCTGGGAAGGCACACTGACCCCTTATCACACTGGTTTCTGGCCCTGAGAGCAAGTTGTCTCCATGTGATGTGAGGAAGAATGGCCCTCCAAAGAGCAAGGGGGGAGGCCCAGAGCGATGGCTGGGGCCTGGCCCGGACCTGCCCAAACACTCCATCAGGGTGGATCCGTCACTGCCCCTTCCTGGGTGGTGACTGTCGGGGTGGCTTGGGGGGTGGCTTTGTAGGGGGAAGGAGCACAGCAGACCCCCACTCGGGTCCCAGGCAGCCCAGACTCAGCTCCACATTTCTGGACAGGAGCATGGCCTTGGGTCTGACAAGGGGCGACAGAGCAGGGCTGGGGAAATGGGGGTCATGGGCAGCCCCTGCAATCCCAGGACATAAATCCCCCACTGGTCCGCCTCCCAGCAGGAAGACTGTACCTCCTCTCTTGAAGGAAGCCCTTCCCCAGGCGGGATGCTCTGGATTCTGACCGGTCATCTAAACCACATCACTGTGGAAAAGCCCAGGAAGTCAGAGCTCGACGGGCCTCTAGATGGTCTCATCCAACGCTCCGGCCTCACCCATGTGGAAACGGAGGCCAGGTTTGCTGCGCCGGCCACCGTGTGCTCCAGAGCCATCACTCCGCGCGTGTCTCAGCTCCAGGAGAGATGCTCTTCTGTAAGCACAAGGCATTTCTGAATCTGTGAGGTGTGAGGAATGTGGCTGCCAAGCCTGGGCAGGGCAGAGACGCAGGAAGGGGTGGACAGGGGCTGTCAGGTTGCCCGTGCCGGGGAGGGGGCTTACCCGGCACGGTTGTCCATCTCACGCATCCATCCACCCAGCATATGGTCTACGCCACCCTGTGTCCTGGCTGGGCTGCTTGAGCACGACTCCCCTTCTTTGGCCCCTCTTATCAGGCCTCCAGTGATCAGGACCACCCAAGACCCTCTTAGGGCACCCCTCCCCGTGATAGGGAGTCCTGGGTCCACCGTGTGCATGAGCACCGAGGCCACCGTATCCTCAGGTCCAGGATTCTGCTCAGTGTTTGTTCCTTTAAATTCTACACAGCAAAAAACTCTACACACTCTTCACCTGAAACATTAAAGAGCTTCTTCGTGCCTCTACCGTGTCTATAAAACCATAAAGCAGAAATCTTTAAATTACTCGGAAAGGTCAGGCTTCACGTTGTATATTTAATCTGGATTTAAAGAAGTGACTTCTATGAAGAGTTATGCTGCCGTGTCTAAACACCTGCTGCTTCCGTTTGTCAAGACGCACTCGGGCACTCCCAGGCAGAGACACACAAACGAACCAGCAGCACTCTGCACCAGCTACCTTCCTATTCAGAGTGGGAATATTTTAGGACCTGTCTGAAGACAGCCGATTCTTCCCAGTTAGACAGTAATCACAGGGGTGGGCAGAAGCAGTTTTCAGCTACTTTGACGACTGGCTTGGAACGTGGGTTTTTGTTGTTGTTTAGTTGTCAAGTCATGTCTGACTCTTTGCCACTCTTGGACTGTAGCTCACCAGGCTCCTCTGTCCTTGGGATTTCTCCAGGCAAGAATGCTGGAGTGGGAAGCCACTTCCTTCTCCAGGGGATCTTCCCCTGACCCAGGGATTGAACCCATGTCTCCTGCATTGGCGGATGGGTTCTGAGCCACCAGGGAAGTCCTGGAATGTGGGTACACTGAGAAAAACATTCCTGAGGACACCTACCTACCTGCCTTTCTATTTCCCTCCTCATTCCTTCCTTCTTCCCACCCTCCCT
>SJYV01023152.1:1833143-1849669 GCA_006410875.1 Neotragus pygmaeus
CGGCAGGCTCGGGAGGTATGTAAAGACAGTGGAGAGCATGTGTACGCCCTGGGAGCATACTAAGTGGTGGGGAGCAGGCAGGGCTTGGGGATGGGCTCCCTGCAGGAGGATGAATACATGCTGATACATGGTCCTGTCTGTGGGTGTAAAAGAAACCAGAGTCTGCCTGAGGAAGAAGGAAGGTCTAGATATGGAAAAAGGAGAAAAACTAGAATAAACCCTCTGGTGTCAGATTCAAATTAGAGTAGTTAGTGTAACTCATGGCAATAGATAGATAAAGATAAATAATAGATTATACATAATAGATGCATAGATAATGTATGAATACACATATATAGGAAGAGATATAAATGTGGATATGATACAAGCAACCCTCCTGCTGGAAAAATGATTACACCTACCACTCAGTTTTTAGTTTTTAAATATGACTCTCCACTAAAAGAACAAAGGCTCTGTGGAGAAATGACTGCCTTTCGACCAGGCTAGAAAAAGAACAAGGTGAGTTTGGAATCAATTTTTGTGACAGAAGAGAAGACATTGCCCAAAGAGTAATCAGAATACATTAAAGGGACATGCAAGCAAGTTTGACTGTGTTACTTCTGGTCAAAATGAGGGTAATCTGAGAGTCAAAATTAATAATGTAAAACTAAAAATGTAAAAATTAATAATAGTGAATCAATTGCATCCCATAAGGTGCGACAGTAATCTCAGTGACCATACAGACATAAATAAGTAAATACAGGGAGAGGAAAAGTCTCTTCCTAGTAACAAAAGCCAACTAAGAAATATGGTAACTATGACGTAATTAGAAAATCACCACTTGGCAACTATCAGAGGGGCAATTAATTCAGGTAAGAACCGTCGGTGGGTTCTGAAACTAGGGCATGAGAGCTGGATGAAGAAGGGCTATTGCACACTCTCGAAGTGTCTCTCCAAAAGTAGGTGGTCATTACAACAGAGACATAAAACGCCTTTTTGGCAGAGGAGCTCAGCGACTGTGGCCCAGTGCTCTCCTATGGGGACCTGTCCACATGTCTGTGATGCTCACTGGACAAGGCCTTTGAAAGATCTGTTATTTATCTCATGATCCCATGGGCCAAGGCCCTTCTTTATGGACCTTGGATATGGAAAGACACATTCGGTAGGGACTTACGGACCATCGATTGAACACTGAGGAACACTCAGTGCAGAAGGCAATGGATTCTCAATACTTCCCTACTGATTTTCTCTTTCCAAATAGAATATCTTTCATGTGAAAGGTTCAAGGAACTGTTGAACTCTGAAATGGGGAAATTTAATACACACACATGTCCAATGAGAGCCACACGAAGTACATTGGTGAAGTTTATTGTTAAAGATTTCATGTTTTAGAGAAGCTTTAGGTTCACAACAAACTGAGAGGAAGTAACAGACTTCTCCCTTTTCTTGCCCTTCCCACATCCCCAGCCTTTCCCTCTGTCAACACCTCCCATCATTTGGTACATTTGTTCAAATTGACAAACCTCTGTGGACACTTCATCAGCACCCAGAGCCCATAGTTTGCACTACAGTTCACTCTGGTGTTGGGCATTCAATGGGTTTGCACAAACATATGACACATATCCGCTGTTAGCGCATCATACAGAGTAGCTTCACTGTCCTGAACAGCCTCTGGGCTCCCCCTACTCATCTCTCACTCCCTGCTGACCCCTAGCAAGCTCTGATCCTTAGACTCTCCCAAGAGTTTTTTGTTTTGCAAAATATCATATAGTTGGACTCACACAGACTGTAGCCAGAGGTGAACTTCTCACTTGAGTAGACCAACAATGGTCAAATGATTAATAACACTCATCAGTTATTTTGGTGTTTGTGGGGCACAAAATGCTAAGGACATTGCTTATTTGCATAGACTCTAATGCAGTTATTTCTGTGTACTTTGTAGATTTATTATTAGCAGCAAGGAGAGGACCCAGCAGGAAAGGTGAACTTGCTTGCTGTCCAACCTAAACCACTGTCCATGTCCGGCCTCGGGAAGACAGCCTCACGGGCTTCAAGAGTCAGTGCTTAAACAACCGTGTGATCTCACCACACAAGGAATCTCAAAGAGTCAAACTCAGAAGCAGAGATGAGAACTATGTTCTCCAGGATCTGAGGGAGAGGGTGATGGAGAGGTGAGAGATAAGGGTACCAAGTTTCGGGTACACAAGGTACATAAGTTCTAGAGATTGGTTGCACAGCATAGCTAACGTCACTCTGTAGGATACTTAAACTTTGGTAAGAGGGTAGATCTCATGTCAAACGTTCTTACCATGAAAATTAAAATAATGAGACCTCCCTGTGGTCCAGTGGTTAAGAATTCACCTTCCAATGCAGGGGACATGGGTTCAATCCCTGCTCAGGGAACTAAGATCCCACAGGTCCAGTTAAGCCAGTGCGCCACAACTAACATTCAGATAGCCAAATAAACAATACATATTATACAATATATTTTTTAAAGACAGTAATAATAGGGGCAGGGGAAAACTTAGGGAAGCATTGGATCCATTCATGACCTGGTGATGGTTTCTCAGGTGTATACCAAGAGTGTGTTAGTCACTTAGTCATGTCTGGTTCTTTGGGACCCCAATGACTGCCAGGCTCCTCAACCCATGGAATTCTCCAGGCAGGAATACTGGAGTGGGTAGCCATTCCTGTCTCCACTGGATCTTCCTGACCCAGGGATCAAACCCAAGTCTCCCACATTGCAGGCAGATTCTTTATCATCTGATCCACCAGGGAAGCACACTCACCTCCAAAATCATACATTAAGTATGAACAGCTTTTTCTATGTCAATCATGCCTCAATAAAAGGTTGGTTTTTTTGTTTGTTTGTTTTTTAAGAACAATGAAGGCAAAACAGTTCAAGAGAAACTGAATCAAAGCATGTTTACAAGCCTCTCAGTAGCTGACTGAGGGATAAATTCATCCAAAGAAAGCAGTGGATGTTTTCTCCCCTTTTATTTGAAAACAGTGCAGCACCCTAAGACGCTTCAGTTCAAGCAGCCTTGGAAATGCAGCGCCTACTAACTCAGGGAGGAAAACTTCCTTTCGGCATGAGTAGAAGGCATTCCTTTTCTCCCCCATTTCACGACATGCAGGAGAACTGCGAATGGCTTCCCCTCAGGGACGAGCAAGATTTGCCCCTTCAGGAGCGAAACACTGTGGTTGGGATGCCAGAACGTAGTCAGGTGTTACACCTCATCCGACAATAAACAGTACTTTAAAAATGAAATTCTTGAAGAATTTGGGGTTTGGATAAAATTTACATCAGCATTATTATGCCAAACGTGTTTCCTATGCAAATGAATAGCATAAATAATACTCATGGTAAGGGAGGTTGGCTAAGATAAAAGTATATATTTTCAAGCCTTCAGAAATGCACAAAGAGTTTCAGATATGCAGGCACGGCCCTCACTCCATTTCACCTCAAGGCATGCTTTGGGAGTCACAGACGTGCACTTGCTCTTATGACCTTGCTGCTCAGCACGGTCTGTAGACGGCCAGGAAGCCCCAGAACCCACTCCAGACCCAACTGGGTTGACAACTGAGCATCTGACAGCTGGAGAAGTGGGGGAGGTTTGCACCCACCATTTCTAAGTAATAACGTGTGAGTCAGAGTCTTCTTTCTAGGATCACTGGACACAGTGGAGAAGGACAGGAAGTCCATCCTCCCATCACAAACGCTCTTGGACTGGTGAGAGATTTGTTAAACTCTCTGCCTGCTTCCACAGATGGATACTGGAGAGCAGGCCAGCTCCTGGTATGTCTCTGCTCCCTCCTGGTGCTCAGAATGCGATGGGAAGAGAAACTTTCCACCTAGTCAGGTCCGCCAAACTGCCCCCAAATACCAGCGGATGACCATGTGTAGGAATGTGAGAGTTGGACCATAAAGAAGGCTGAGCAATTGATGCTTTTGAACTATGGTGCTGGAGAAGACTCTTGAGAGGCCCTTGGACTGCAGGGAGATCAAACCAGTCCATCCTAAAGGAAATCAGTCCTGAATATTCATTGGAGGGACTGATGCTGAAGCTGAAGCTCCAAGGCTTGTATCTGAGCCTCCAAGGCTTGTACCCTGCTTACTCTCAGCTCTCTCTTGTCTTTTTTGTGAGTATTCTCCTTCAGTGAATTAACTCATCAGCCACCATTTGGGGGCTCATTGTCTTGAAAAGCTCATTATTTCAGAGGAAATGCCGCATGAATTAAAAAAAAAACACTGACAGTTATAATTAGATAGCTGAGATGAGGAGAGGTCCTGTGTGTGTCACCTGAGGAGAAGTCCTTTGGCCACCTGATGAAAAGAGCCAGCTCACTGGAAAAGACCCTGATGCTGGGAAAGATTGAAGGTAGGAGAAGGGGACAACAGAGGATGAGATGGTTGGATGGCATCACCGACTCAATGTGATGTGTTTGAACAAACTCTAGGAGATAGTGAAGGACAGGGAAGCCTGGCAAGCTACAGTCTATGGGATCACAAGGAGTTGGATACAACTTAGTGACTCAACAACAACCACCACCAGTGGATGGAGACTCACATTCACACTCTGATTCAGTTTCCGCCAGCAGTTGACATCTGGAGGAATTTCCACATAGAACCACTAATGAATAATCACACTGGTCACATCACAGCCTTTACCCCGAAATCCAATCCTTGTACTTGACACACTACCAGCTTTGCTCACAACTCATTCTGAAAATTCATCTTTTAGCGTAATTCTTCCAGTATCATCTCCAGATTTTTATGCAGAGATGGAGGTGAAATTCTCTTTTCTTTATCTAATTTCACAAACACACACACACACACACACACACACACAGGACCTCTCCTCATCCCAGCTATCTAATTATAACTGTCGGTGTTTGGGGTTTTTTTTATTCATGGGGCACTTCCTCTGAAATAATGAGCTTGCCAATACAAAGAGCCCCAAAATGGTGGCTGATGAGTTAATTCACTGATGGAGAATATTCATAAAAAAGACAAGAGAGGACTGAAAGTAAGCAGGATACAAGCCTTGGAGGCTCAGAGAGGCTCGTCTCATCCTTTGCTGAAAATCACACGAAGACAAATTGTTTTGAAAACTACTAATGACATTTTTGTCTCTTTTTCATGAGCAAGCATGACATTTCTGCAGCTGGATCTCAACAGAAAATCAGACCCCATGTGATGCTGCCATGTTGGCTCTGGGCTTGGGACCCCACATGTGAACCAGGGCCAGCCATGTTTCCACCAGAAAGAGAAAGCCCCATGTAGTCTGAATGAGCGACGTGTCTCACGGCTGAGCCCTGGCTCATCCCTGCAGCCCTTGGCTTTGGATAGTCCCGCAGATTCCAGAGAGCAGAGTTTAGGAACATCGTGAACATAGAGAAGGACTTTCTGTTTTTCATCAGGTCTGTATTTATAACCCTGGAGAAGACTCCAACTGCATCTCATGATAATAAATCCCCAACTCCAGGCTGGGCTGGATTTTCCTCATATTTAGCTGCTGCGTCTTTTGAATTTATTTAATTTTTTTAAAAAATCGCCTCCCTTCTGATTTGCATTTGGGATGCAGTTGTTTCTTCAAAGCCTCGTTGATTGGTGAAGACTCGGAACACCAGGGCAGAGAGCATCCCAAATGCCCTGCCTTGCAGCCCTGCTTCCGGCGCTTTGTTTGCAGCATCGGCCACAGTCTGGGTCCAGATGCAGTGAGGGGGGCCGCAGGAGAGATCCGATCTGGCGCTGAAATCGCTCCTTCGCCACCGCTCCGGCTGCACTTGCTGTGTAACCCTAGGGTACCAGAAGGTGTCTGCTTTCAGGGGCTTGTTAGTCCTTTGTGTGTTTTGTTTTTGTTTTTTTCCCAGTTTAAACACACACACAACTATCTAGGGGTTGCATTCTGCAGTTGGCAGGCAGCAGGAGCATTCCAGGTAGGTCAAGATCCTTCAAGGGCATGGCATTGCCGGCCGTGCCCCGGGTGCCCCTCACTCTGAGATTCACGGTTGATTGCAGACTGGAGCCCTCGACTGGCACCTGGCCATTCCTGAGGCGTGGGTGTGCACCACACTCAGCTCAAGTCAGCTGTAATCACGAGGGCAGGTCCGTGGGGACTGGGGACTAGGGAACGGACTGGGACGGTGGGGAGCCAGGAGGGTGCGGCCGTCACCCCAGGGGAGGACTCACACCTCCACCGACACCTTGCTGGAGCTATCAGGTAACAGCAGCAGCTGTCCCGGGCAGCAGAGACAGGAGGCGGTGCACCTGTTTGCAACATGCTTCATTATCATCCACATCCGTGTGGTCGTTAAGGGTAAAGCTTTGGTAAAATATGGCTCTTCCACGAGATGCCGGCAGCTTTACATCCACTGGGGAGATTAGAGGCCAAGCCCTCCCCCCCCCCACCGGAGGGGCCCCTCAGAGAAAGTTCCTGATCACCTCCTGTGGTCAGACTCACTCGTGGATACTGAGCTCATTTTCTCTGACAGTTTTTTTTTCCCCTTTTTTCCTAATCCTCTTGTTTCCCCACAGTTGCTACGAAAGTTGTTCCCATCCGCTGGCCAGTTGGCCGGGATGGCTTTACATTTATTTAATTGTCCTTTCTACCTGGCTTGCCTCCGTGAAGAGGCAATCAAGGCCGAGGTCAGCTGGACAAGTTGCCAATAAGGCAGGCCGTTGAGAAATGGTCACGTTCGTGGGATTTTGACATCTCATCGCTTTTGCTGTGCACTTGGCCGCCTCGCCCGCAAGCCCTTTCACTGCAGCGGGTCATCTGGTGGTGCCAGCCAGGTCCGGTAACCCTCTAACATTTGTCAGCCTGGACGGGAGGGGCTCCACGGTGGCAGGTCAGGATTACTGGCTGGAGTGGCTTTTTGTGTGTGTTTTTCAGAATTTCCGTGAGCCTGCTTGTTGTAAAGACAGGCGAGAACGACCCACAAGGTGAAGATCAGAAAGATGAACATTAATCTATCAGTCTGGGTCTGAAGCTGGCAGAGCCTGTGGAGACGAGCGTGGAGATGGACGGAGCGAGGATGCTCTCCATCTCGCAGGTGGCCGGCCCCAGGCCGAGGACCACGCTCCACCGTGACCTCACATTCAAGCCAGTTCCAAGGCGCATGTCCGCATGTGAGACCCGTGGACCATGGCATCGTGGGTCTGGACTGGAGGGCTCTTCCCCGGGGTCACGGGGCAATGCCAGCATCCCACCCCACCCTTCTGTCCCCGCAAGCCCACTCCTTTCTTTTTTGGTGGCAGGAGGCTGGGGACCACTTGACCACAGCCTAGGGCCCTGTTCCTGACACTCAGGGGCCCCCATCTGTCTCCCATGTCAGCCTAGCACACCGGCCACAAGGCAAGTTGTGCAGCCGTCTTCGTAAAAGGCAAAGAGAGGCTCTCTGAAGCCAGAGACCCGGCAGCCGGAGCGGTGGTTTCCTCAGAGGGAAAACCAGACTGCACTGACAAATTGTTCCAGTGATTGACTTTAGCTTTCCCCCTGTTTGTAGCAAGAGGGCAGGTCTGCGAAGTTTCCAGTCAAAATGGCTCATGAATGGGTAATCACAACACGCTTACTGTCTTTTGATTTCCTGACAGATCCGTGGTGCTCGGGAATTCCGCGTGATTGATGGCTGTTGACTGACAATGGGTTTTATGGAATAATGATCAGGGTCCCAGACAGCAAGCGGCTGAATGCACAGATGAAACGCCCTCCCTGAGAGGGGTACACAAGTCGGGGCGCACAGCCCAGCTCGCCCCACACAGACCCAGAGCACGAACCACAGAGAGAACGAACGTGTCATGCTGGTAGCCACCGGTCTGCCCGGGACGGTCTCCTCCCCTCTCTCCCTCAACATCCCCAGCCCCCACCCCCNCACGAGGTGGGGGCTGCGGGGAACCCCGCAGGCAGTGGTATCCGAAAAAACCAGGCAGCCACGCTGAGCTTCCCCCGGGGCAGAAGCGGGCCACGTGCTTTCCACACCCTCTCGACAACCTCCCTGGCGGCCTTTGCTGTTGCTACTATTATCATCCTTGTGACACAGACAGTAGGTGCAGTTGGGAGATCGGAAGCTCCGTGCCGAGACCTAGACCCAGGCCAGCGCTGGTGGTAAAGAAGCAGTCACCAAAGACGGAATAGGAGACGAGCAGCTCAGAGCCTCGTGCATACTCTGCAGCCAGACCCCAGGGGACAGAGAGGCTCCAGCCAGCACCGTGGACCCCCATGAGGTGGGCACATGCAACAGGACCTTGATAGGATTCAGCAACAGAGAAAACTGTGGCGACCCCAGTAAGAGCGACATAAAGTAAGATCCTCAGAAACAGTCCAGTGGAGAGACCAACACCAAAGGCAGAAAGCTTCCCAGTGGGTGAGGAAGCCAGTCTCTGAAGGGCGAGAGATTTTGCCAGTGTGCCAAGAATCGTAAGCCCAGGGCCGTCTTCTAACAGGATTGATGAGATGGCCAGTCAGAAACCTCTCCATCTTCAGGGTGGGAGCCATGCCTTTGTTATAGGCTGAACTGTATTTAATCAATATTTATTCCTGCATTATCAGCTGTAAGAACCATAACAGAAAAAAAAAGTGTGTCATGTAAATATAAAGTCTTATTACAGCCAGCAAATTGAATGCATACACCGATTCATTTGAAATCTGTTTGGATATTCCTCGGATTTTATTGCCAAGTTTTCTGGATGTTCTGTTTGAACTGGTGACTTTCAAAATTGATGCTGAGGGCAAGAGACAGTGTTAATTAGTGCATGAGCTCCTCACATCTGAAAATCTGGGAATGCGTCCTTCTTGGGTCAAAAGTGAAAATGAGCTTGGTTCTCTCACTCTGATCCCTGTTGACACCGTCATCATCAGAGAACTATCACAGTCTTTGGCAGAGCCACCCGGCCGTGTCGAGAGAGCCTCCAACCCAGGGCAGCCAGGGCCGGTGGCAGAACCAGGCCAGGCCAGCAGGTAGAGATGGCTCCGGAGAGGGCCCGTCACACCACATAAATGACACTGACCAGGGCTGCAGCCCTTTGATTTCATGAGCAGTAAATTCACATGGCCCGATTTTAAAAGGAAGGAAAAAAAAAAAAAGGAAGGAAGAAAGGAATTAATGATGCATATCCAATCTAAAAGATAGTGTTATCTACTATATTTCACAACTTGCGTTTCATCTCATTGCTTGTGCCCCATAATCTTAAGTCACATAAGCATATAAAACGGTGCAACACAGCAGAACACAAGACTCTGCACAATAAAGCGCCACACGGCACAACCACCCCCTCCGAACAGGTCTACATGATCGTGAGGCACCGGATGTGATGGGAGGACTGGGCAGCAACTCNACATAAGCATATAAAACGGTGCAACACAGCAGAACACAAGACTCTGCACAATAAAGCGCCACACGGCACAACCACCCCCTCCGAACAGGTCTACATGATCGTGAGGCACCGGGTGTGATGGGAGGACTGGGCAGCAACTCCTGAGGCTCTGCACCCATGAGGGCGGAAATCTGATGCCTGGAAGGGGCTGAGGGGGCAGGAGGTATGGTTCAGGACTGGAGGGGCGTGGGTCAAAAGGAACTCCCACTGGTTCTCTCATTCCTTCATTCATTCACTCACTCCCTCGCTCATCCATCAGTCATGTTAAGACTGCCCTAAGGTGGGATTTCCCTAGTGATCCAGTGGTTAAGACATTGGCTTGCAAGGCAGGGGACACAGGAGCAATTCTTGGTCAAGGAATTAAGAACCCACATGCCTTGGAGCAACTAAACCTGTGCACCACCCTACGGAGCCCGCGTGCTCCGGGGCCTGTGTGCCACAACCAGAGTCTAGGCACCTCCACAAAAGATCTCCTACAACGCAGCTAAGACCCAGTGCAGCAAATCAATAGATACATGCTTACACGTGAAAGTTAAACATGCTCAGTCTTGTCCGACTCTTTGTGACCCCTGGACTATACAAATCATGGGATTCTCCAGGCCAGAATACTGGAGTGGGTAGCTGTTCCCTTCTCCAGGGGATCTTTCCAACCCAGGGATCGAACTCAAGTCTCCCACATTACAGGCAGATTCTTTACCAGCTGAACCACAAGGGAAGCCCAAGAATACTGGACTNTTCTCCAGGCCAGAATACTGGAGTGGGTAGCTGTTCCCTTCTCCAGGGGATCTTTCCAACCCAGGGATCGAACTCAAGTCTCCCACATTACAGGCAGATTCTTTACCAGCTGAACCACAAGGGAAGCCCAAGAATACTGGACTGGGTAGTCTATCCCTTCTCCAGTGGACCTTCCTGACCCAGGAACTGAAACCAGGTTATTTATATACATACATATATATATATGTATGTATATAAAGTATATATGTGTATATATGGTATATATGTGTATATAAAATATATGTGTGTGTATATAGATGTATATAAAGTGTATATATATGTGTATAAAGTATATATATATAGACTGCAGTGTAAAGATTGCCCTGAAAAACCCAAAGGACTCTGGAGTCCCAAGCAGGGTTTCTCAGGGGCTAGAATCAACGCAAACAGACCAAGCCATGAAGTGAATCTGGGTCATTCCTGTGGGCCGATCCCAACAGCCTCACAAAACGCAAGCAAAGTGCTTGATTCTGTGGGCTCCGACCACACTCTCCATGAGCATGCAAGGAGACACAGAGGCCAGGCTATCCAAATCCGACCCCAGAGGGTTCTCCAACCCCCGACAGGGCAGCCAAAGGTGTGGCCCAGCCAGCACCAAGGGGAGCCCCTGGCTCAGGGCAGTGCCTGCAGTGTGAGCCTGGAGGGAGATGAACCGCAGGACCAGAAACGTTAGAAGCCACTTGTTCAGTGAAGTGGAAGTGAAAGTTGCTCAGTCATGTCTGACTCTTTGCGACCCCATGGACTGTAACCCACCAGGCTCCTCTGTCCATGGAATTTTCCAGGCAAGAATATTGGGGTGGGTTGCCATTTCCTTCTCCACTTCTGCAGAGGCTGTGAATTTCATAGAGAATTACCAGATATCAGGGAGAAAAGAGACGTAAGGCCAAAATGGTGAAACAACACACCCAGTCACAAACACAAGGGTGAGGACCAGCAGACATGTCACCCACACTTAGTACAGACACTCGGACTCAGGACAGAAAGGAGAGGGAGTCCGGAGCTGGGCAGGCAGCACAGAGCCCAAGCCCAGCCCCCGGGCGCAGAGTCCATGTCATCTCACGTATCCAGGGAGTGTCTGCGGGTCCTGCTCCCCGGACCTGCAGACCACACTGAGCGCTTGACTCATCCTACGCTCCGAGTCCCCACGGTCACAGCCAAGGGGCCTGGGCCCCTCCAAACCCACCACGAGGTCCCCATCCAAGGCTGCCCCACTCAGCACTCTCCAAGCACTGAAGTCCTGAGAGTCATCAGTCGCCTTCCTGGGGACATCTAATAACGTCACCCACAATGTGGACCACTTCCAAAGGTCACCGGGGAAGCCAAGGCCTGTGTGGGAGGGGTGGCGTGGCCTGATCTGAGGGCCACCACCTTGCCCTCTGCATTTTTAATTGACATCTTGGGGTCAGCATTAACTGAGCAACAGCAGGAGAGGGAGCTGTTGATGGCAGGACAGGACCCCCGCACCGTCTGCCGGAGGTGCCCAGCCTCGGCGACATCCTCCACGCAATAATTCCATTTTATGTCTTTCACATTTAATAGCAAATTCGCCATTTAATCTCTCAGACAGAAGTGACTTATTCTCCATCTATCGCGCCCCGCACCACTCTCATCTCGTGCCACTCACACTGGCCGGTGGCGTGAGGCCCATCTCGCTCCCTCGTCAGGCCCATTTTTTCATTAGCTCACATCCTTCCTGAGGTGGCCTCCTTTCCAGATGGCTGATCAGCAATCAACACTAGTTTGTTTCAATCAGAACAGCGCCCGTAACTTCTCATTTAAAAACTGCTCCTCAGAAGCACATTAGCAGGAGGCATGGAGCCACACGGTGATTGTAACAATGGGTTTTTCTCTTCCTTGAGAAAAAATAGTGCTGAAATCCAAAGACAAAAAGAGAAAAAAAAAAAAAAAAGCCATATATTTGCATATCACTCCGCAGATCTCAATGCAGATTTAAGTCTGTCCTAATTGTGAATAGCTCTGGTGTTCCCTGAAGCCCCTGCTGGCTCAGATGGTAAAGAATCTGCCTACAACACAGGAGACCTGGGTTTGATCCCTGGATCAGGAAGATCACCTGGAGAAGGGAATGGCAACCCAGTCCAGTATTCTTGCCTGGAGAATCCCATGGACAGAGGAGCTTGGCGGGTACAATCCCAAAGAGTCAGACATGACTAAGTGACTAACACACTACGCTACTCCTTCATGGTGTACCCCATGAGTTAGGAAGGGAAGTAATAAACCCTCTTTTCACTTTTGGAAATGGAGACAGGTAGTAAATACTTTCCCTCAACCCACAGACCCAGGAACATTGTACAGTTCAAAGCAAGCCCATGATTCTGGGCGAGATTTAAATGTTAGATGTTAAGATCAGTAACAGGACCTCTTAAGAAAATATTGCTAAAGAATAACCAAGGCTTCTCCTAGCATTCCTTCCTAAGGAGGGGAGAGAGATAATATGGACCTCAGAAAAGGCAACACAGGGACTGGGGGATGTGCAGCACGTTCTAGAACCCCCTNTCAGTAACAGGACCTCTTAAGAAAATATTGCTAAAGAATAACCAAGGCTTCTCCTAGCATTCCTTCCTAAGGAGGGGAGAGAGATAATATGGACCTCAGAAAAGGCAACACAGGGACTGGGGGATGTGCAGCACGTTCTAGAGCCCCCTCTGTCTGACTGCCCCTCTGTCCCCGGTGACCCTTTGTGAAGCATCCAGTTTTACCCCTGAACCTGCTGCACTGCGGTTAAGTATGAACACTTTTTCAAAGGCCGGCTTGTCCATTCAGGGACATGCTGACACTAATAACAGCAGACTTAAAAGTGATTTTCTTATCTTGCACATCCTCCTGTATTTCACTTGGGTAAAAGCAACATGGCCACGCACATACGCAGAAATCAACATCTGTCAACTGAAGGGGACTACTTAACAGCCGATCCCTGGTGAGGGTTTTGAAAATTCATCCACTTATTCGCAAAGCATGGGACGCTCAAATTCAACGTTGGGATCTTTATCATTGAAGCAACCGAGGTTGGAAATGTTCTCCAATTCCATTCCTAAAAAAAAAAAAAATTAATGAGTAACGAATTGTCTGGAATATACTGTAGTCATCGCTGCCCCAGGGGACACTGCGCAGCGCTGATCATCTTCCACATCGGCGTATAGCCCATTAGATATGTTGTCTTTGTTCTAAATATAATCAGGACTCCTCTTTTGGAACTGCCAGTGTAAAAAAAATCGAAAATATGTAGAACCTGTGGCTGAAAATGGTCTTTTAGATGTCGTTGTCCAAGCTGAGGATGACAGAATCCAGGGTCATAGCAGAGCTGAGTCAAGGTAGGCGCTGGCCGAGGGCAAGCATGACCCCTGCCCTGTCTCCCCTGCCCCGCTGTGTTTCTTAGTAGCTGCACTAAGGTCTAGAAGGGGCCGTGGCCCAGAAGGATCACGGTCCAAAAGAGGCATGGTCCGGGAAGGGCGTGCTCCAGAGGGGGCGTGGCCCAGGAGGGTGTGGCCCCATGTGGGAGTGTCTCAGAGGGGTGTGGCCCAGAAGGGCGTGGCCAGGCTGCTCTGAGAGGCTGGGATTCTCCCAGCGCACAGGTGAGGGTCATCACTTCAGTTCAGTTCAGTCGCAAAGTCGTATACGACTCTTTGCGACCCCATGAATCGCAGCACGCCAGGCCTCCCTGTTCATCACCATCTCTCAGAGTTCACTCAGACCCACGTCCATCGAGTCCGTGATGCCATCCAGCCATCTCATCCTACCAATTGTGTGGTAGTTTGAGCATTCTTTGGCATTGCCTTTCTTTGGAATTGGAATGAAAACTGACCTTTTCCAGTCCTGTGGCCACTGCTGAGTTTTCCAAATTTGCTGGCATATTGAGTGCAGCACTTTCACAGCATCATCTTTCAGGATTTGAAACAGCTCAACTGGAATTCCATCACCTCCACTAGCTTTGTTCATAGTGATGCTTTCTAAGGCCCACTTGACTTCACATTCCAAGATGTCTGGCTCTAGATTAGTGATCACATCATCATGATTATCTGGGTCATGAAGATCTTTTTTGTACAGTTCTTCCGTGTATTCTTGCCACCTCTTCTTAATATCTTCTGCTTCTGTTAGGTCCATACCATTTCTGTCCTTTATCGAGCCCATCTTTGCATGAAATGTTCCCTTGGTATCTCTAATTTTCTTGAAGAGATCTCTAGTCTTTCCCATTCTGTTCTTTTCCTCTATTTCTTTGCATTGATCGCTGAAGAAGGCTTTCTTATCTCTTCTTGCTATTCTTTGGAACTCTGCATTCAGATGCTTATATCTTTCCTTTTCTCCTTTGCTTTTCGCCTCTCTTCTTTTCACAGCTATTTGTAAGGCCTCCCCAGACAGCCATTTTGCTTTTTTGCATTTCTTTTCCATGGGGATGGTCTTGATCCCTGTCTCCTGTACAATGTCACGAACCTCATTCCATAGTTCATCAGGCACTCTATCTATCAGATCTAGGCCCTTAAATCTATTTCTCACTTCCACTGTATAATCATAAGGGATTTGATTTAGGTCATACCTGAATGGTCTAGCGGTTTTCCCTACTTTCTTCAATTTAAGTCTGAATTTGGTAATAAGGAGTTCATGATCTGAGCCACAGTCAGCTCCTGGTCTTGTTTTTGTTGACTGTATAGAGCTTCTCCATCTTTGGCTGCAAAGAATATAATCAATCTGATTTCGGTGTTGACCATCTGGTGATGTCCATGTGTAGAGTCTTCTCTTGTGTTGTTGGAAGAGGGTGTTTGCTATGACCAGTGCATTTTCTTGGCAAAACTCTATTAGTCTTTGCCCTGCTTCATTCCGCATTCCAAGGCCAAATTTGCCTGTTACTCCAGGTGTTTCTTGACTTCCTACTTTAGCATTCCAGTCCCCTATAATGAAAAGGACATCTTTTTTGGGTGTTAGTTCTAAAAGGTCTTGTAGGTCTTCATAAAACCGTTCAACTTCAGCTTCTTCAGCATTACTGGTTGGGGCATAGACTTGGATAACTGTGATATTGAATGGTTTGCCTTGGAAACGAACAGAGATCATTCTGTCGTTTTTGAGATTGCATCCAAGTACTGCATTTCGGACTCTTTTGTTGACCATGATGGCTACTCCATTTCTTCTGAGGGATTCCTGCCCGCAGTAGTAGATATAATGGTCATCTGAGTTAAATTCACCCATTCCAGTCCATTTTAGTTCGCTGATTCCTAGAATGTCGACGTTCACCCTTGCCATCTCTTGTTTGACCACTTCCAATTTGCCTTGATTCATGGACCTGACATTCCAGGTTCCTATGCAATATTGCTCTTTACAGCATCGGATCTTGCTTCTATCACCAGTCACATGCACAACTGAGTATTGTTTTTGCTTTGGGTCCATCCCTTCATTCTTTTTGGAGTTATTTCTCCACTGAGACTTTAAATCCAGCCCCATTTTTACCAGCTAGGCCGGCGTCCAGTAAGCTCATCTGATGTCCACATAGTTTGAACCCTGTAATCGCTGTTGTTGCTGTAATATTTATTCCAGATTTGAAGTTTGAAAGGAAAAGAGAAAATGAATACATCAATAATTGTACTTATTTTTGTGTTGTGCACTAAATGAAGCTTTTTTAAATCATGAGGGGTTACAATTTTGTGTGTGTTTTACAGATATTATTGATGTTTTGGAAAAGCTGCTTTATAAATAACTTCTTACTTCCCTAAGGCCCCAGCCTCACACAGTCTAGCACTTTGGATAAGCCAATGTGGGAGAAAAGTGTAGCAAGCCAGAAAGAAAAACACCATACAGTATACTAATGCATATATATGAAATTTAGAAAGATGGTAATGATAACCCTGTATGCGAGACAGCAAAAGAGACACAGATGTATATAGAACAGTCATTTGGACTCTGTGGGAGAGGGAGAGGGTGGGATGATTTGGGAGAATGGCATTGAAACATGTATAATATTATATAAGAAATGAATCGCCAGCCTCGGTTTGATGCAGGATACAGGATGCTTGGGGCTGGTGCACTGGAATGACCCAGAGGGATGGTATGGGGAGGGAGGTGGGAGGGGGGTTCAGGATTGGGAACCTGTCTACACCCGTGGCAGATTCATGTTGATGTATGGCAAAACCAATACAATATTGTAAAGTAAAAAATAAATAAATTAAATGAAAATTCCACTGGGGGGTGGAAAGAAAAGTGCAAAATCAGAGAAAAATTAGAAGGATGAAGAGAGGGAAAAAACTATAGAAATGACAGCTGTCATCGTTGTACTCTCGTGCGAGTTTGGTGAGATGTGAAGTGGCCTAAACCCTTGACCCAACGACTCAGGTTTCGCATGAGTCCTGCAGAATCTGACAATGGTTGTCAAGACCATCTGCCAGGCACTGCT
>SJYV01023152.1:1850431-1900187 GCA_006410875.1 Neotragus pygmaeus
ACGTTCACCCTTGCCATCTCTTGTTTGACCACTTCCAATTTGCCTTGATTCATGGACCTGATATTCCGAGTTCCTATGCAATATTGCTCTTTACAGCATCGGATCTTGCTTCTATCACCAGTCACATGCACAACTGAGTATTGTTTTTGCTTTGGGTCCATCCCTTCATTCTTTTTGGAGTTATTTCTCCACTGAGACTTTAAATCCAGCCCCATTTTTACCAGCTAGGCCGGCGTCCAGTAAGCTCATCTGATGTCCACATAGTTTGAACCCTGTAATCGCTGTTGTTGCTGTAATATTTATTCCAGATTTGAAGTTTGAAAGGAAAAGAGAAAATGAATACATCAATAATTGTACTTATTTTTGTGTTGTGCACTAAATGAAGCTTTTTTAAATCATGAGGGGTTACAATTTTGTGTGTGTTTTACAGATATTATTGATGTTTTGGAAAAGCTGCTTTATAAATAACTTCTTACTTCCCTAAGGCCCCAGCCTCACACAGTCTAGCACTTTGGATAAGCCAATGTGGGAGAAAAGTGTAGCAAGCCAGAAAGAAAAACACCATACAGTATACTAATGCATATATATGAAATTTAGAAAGATGGTAATGATAACCCTGTATGCGAGACAGCAAAAGAGACACAGATGTATATAGAACAGTCATTTGGACTCTGTGGGAGAGGGAGAGGGTGGGATGATTTGGGAGAATGGCATTGAAACATGTATAATATTATATAAGAAATGAATCGCCAGCCTCGGTTTGATGCAGGATACAGGATGCTTGGGGCTGGTGCACTAGAATGACCCAGAGGGATGGTATGGGGAGGGAGGTGGGAGGGGGGTTCAGGATTGGGAACCCGTCTACACCCGTGGCAGATTCATGTTGATGTATGGCAAAACCAATACAATATTGTAAAGTAAAAAATAAATAAATTAAATGAAAATTCCACTGGGGGGTGGAAAGAAAAGTGCAAAATCAGAGAAAAATTAGAAGGATGAAGAGAGGGAAAAAACTATAGAAATGACAGCTGTCATCGTTGTACTCTCGTGCGAGTTTGGTGAGATGTGAAGTGGCCTAAACCCTTGACCCAACGACTCAGGTTTCGCATGAGTCCTGCAGAATCTGACAATGGTTGTCAAGACCATCTGCCAGGCACTGCTGGGAGAGTCAGCAGCAGGGTTCTCCCAGCACCTCAGGCCTCACATCCCTAGCACAGTACTGCCCAAGGCTGGTACTTTTTGCTTTTGTGCAAACCTATCCTTTGTGGAGGGAAAAAAAAAAAGACAGAAAAGAAGGAGAAAATGTAATAATTGATTTGTCCTTTGTCTTCATAACTGGCCACAGATGGCACTAATTTTGTCAAGAGTCAGGAGGTTCCATCCTCCTTGGATCATCCAGAGGGACTGTTATAGACTCTGGTGGCAAGTCCTAAAAGAGATTCAAGATGACTTCTACTCAGGTGCAAAAGATGTTTTGAAAACCTCCCAAGGAAAGACTCTTCCAATACTGAAAGGAAGCAACCCTAGAGACACGAAATCTCTCACCCAAGGTCTCTAGGTCCCAGGTGGCAGAGATGAGATTGGGACCAAGGTCCTTAACTGGACTATTTTGGAAAAGTGATCACTGAGAGTTTCAATCAGGCTTCTTTATTTGGAAACATAGGNAGACTCTTCCAATACTGAAAGGAAGCAACCCTAGAGACACGAAATCTCTCACCCAAGGTCTCTAGGTCCCAGGTGGCAGAGATGAGATTGGGACCAAGGTCCTTAACTGGACTATTTTGGAAAAGTGATCACTGAGAGTTTCAATCAGGCTTCTTTATTTGGAAACATAGGTTCTGTTGTCTGTGGACAAATCTGTCCTCTGTGTCAAGGTGTGGACACACGGCCTCTGGCGCCGAGGAGCCTCACTTCCGGTGAGAAGATGTTGCTGTTCAGTTACTCAGTCATGTCCAACTCTTGCGACCCCATGGAGCTATATGCTTCTGAAACATTCCCGCCCTGGCCAGAAAACACACTGCCTTTTCTGGGTGTTGCTTTAAACCGTAATGAACACACTAGTTGTGTATCACACTCGTCCATAGTGTGGTGAGCTGATCTCATCCTTTGAGCCCAATCTGTGTAGGGGAAAATGTTTGTCATGTTCAGGAAACAAGTTTTGTGTGTCCCCTTGGTCCCATCTCTAAATGTCCTTGGACATACCAGTTTAGACAAATTAGATGTCTGAAATAGACATCTTCCCTCTCCTTACCTCTGCCTCGACTCTGTCTGCCTTCAGGGTGCTTCCCAATGTAGGTTAAACAAGCAGTCATTTGTTGTTCAGTTGCTAAGTTATGTCCAAATCTTTGCAACCCTACGAACTGCAGCACTCCAGGCTCCCCTGTCCTCCACTATCTCCTGGAGTTTGCTCAAGTCCCTGTCCAAAGGTCACTGGGGAAGCCAAGACCTGCACAGGAGAGGCTATGGGCCTGATGCAAGAGTAGCTACCTTGCCCCTACCCCCACACCTTTCATTGGCGTTGAGAAGATGAGCGTCCATGAAATCCTGGAGTCTGAACACGGAGCTGGAGGGCAGCATACACTCCCATCCACACTGATGCCTCATGTATTTATCTCACAAAAGATTATTCATTGACTTCTACACAAAGTCAACCCCAAATAAGTGCTACTTCTAAGAGATATGCGCCAAGCCCAGTGGGAGCAGAAAGGGAATAGAAGCCAGGTGCAGGGTGGGGATGCAGAGAGTCGGGGGTGATGTCCTAGAGGAGTGCAGGTCCAGGCTGAGCAGAGCTGACAAGACACAGAAGGACTGAAGCACTAGATGCAGAGGAGATGCAGGTGAGCCAGGAGCTATACACCTATCACAAGGTTCAGGGTCTATTAAAGGACCAGTGCTTAGATCTGGTTGGAGCAAAGCATCAGCCAGGAACCAGGGTGGGGGCTGAGGCCAACTGGGAGCACGGTGGGGGCCAGTAGAGCCCCACTGCAAGGGCGGTGGCCCCCAGCTATGTGTCTGACTGCGCCTTCCGGGAAGTTTCTACTGTCTCTCCTTTGCCTGAAACGTTCTCTTCTCCATCACCTCTACCCCGCCAGCTCTGTTCCATGCACTGCACCCTGGAGACCTCACCCAGGGACCACTCAGCTCCATTGATCCCGCCTGGTGGACACGACCTGCTGGTGGACCCCTGGTGGACACGACCTCCTACTCTCTCTAGTTATTTTCTGCTGTAGGGTAGGAGACCTAGCCTCCTCCTCCCCCAATCCTCTTCCCCCTCCCCCTCCCCATCCTCCTCCTCTCCCACCTCTTCCTCTTCCTGGTCCAGCGTGTACACACCACGGGCAGAGAATTTTAGGCAAAGAAGTAACAAGATCATCTTTGCCTTCCTCCCCAAATCTGGAGATGATGGCAAGTAGGCTCATTTGTTCTTTCATTCCAGAATTCATCCTCCAAACACATCTTTGTGGAGAATCTACACTGTGTAGGGCTTGGTGCTCAGCACAGGGGTACAGTGATGGGCAGAAGAGAAACCCTGCCTTCCATGACGGAGCTCATTAAAGAGTCGGGGCAAGAAACATTTAGGCAAGGGATCACTCAGACACCTCAAAATCATGGGGCTTCTGCCTATGCGGACGCAACAGAAGAATGTGGCCAAGTGTCTCCTAACAGTCCACGGAGTGTGACCTGTGTACTCAGTGATATCGGACACGGGCGCATAGCTCTGGCAAAGCCCGTTTTGACAACACGTCACTGCTGTAAACCCCACAGGATACAGGCCTGACAACTTGCTACATGCCACGCGGTTTCCAAGACAGCAATGTTTCATTACAGGGAAAATTCTGGACAACTCTCTGGTTATTTTCTACATTGACATTTCTCCCAGATTGGCGATCTATAAGGAGGAATTTTGGAATAAAGGCATATCTCATATGCAAATGAAACTGACCTTCAAGTATGCTGGATTGTCTTCAGGTCTAAAATTGGATATGAGCCCACCCTCTATCAGACTTGGAATCTTTTCTAGGATTGTCCTAAACAACACACCCACAAACCTATCTGCAAAGAATGATGTGGTTGTCAAAATTCTCTAGGAATCATTTACTACCTGGAGATGAAGAATTAACCTTTTGTTTGACTGACCTCTGTCACAAAGCAGGTATGTGTGCAGAAGTGATGTCTGTGCAAACACGGGCTACAGTAGTGCACGAAGGGGAATCAGGAACACGCAGCCATGTGAGAGCACTTTCCATGTTTGTTTAGCTTTTCATAGATAAGATCCTGAATGGAACCAACAAAAGTCTTTTTGAAGGGGTTTAGGAAATGGAGTCACTCTCTGGAGCAGGAGGGGGTAGGGTGCCTGCAGGACAGAATCGGAGGACTCACTCTAAGGCTTGCGTTGACCTTGCAATTTGACCTTGAGTAAATTGGCTCCTGCCCTATGCCTCACTTTCACCCAGTCTGTAAATCTGAGCCTAACAATGACCCTTAGTTACCTCATGGGTATGCAGTGAAAAAAATAAAATAAGATAGCACTTCTGAACATAAGGAGAAACCTGCAGAGGTGCAGAAAAGATTGACAAGGATGAGTAAGAAGGAGTTGGATTCCTCCAACAAAGGTTAAAAGACACAGAAGATAATTTAAGCTAAAAATGGAATTCAAGAAGTGACTCAATCATCACCTTCCATTTCAGATGATGTTTTCTTGTTGGTCTGTCTCTTTTTCTTCCTCACATGCTCTCGCTCCCTTTCTCTCTCCCAGCCTAACAAACAAGAAGAAACCCTGTCCTTACCTATCACTCAACTCCTCCCAACTCAACCAAACTATTAGCCTCCTGACTTTGCTGGACCCTGAATTGAGGTTACCTCTGGAAAGTTGTCTCCTCCGCCCCCTACACTCCCTTCAACCTCAGGCAAGTCTGCTGACATTGATCTGAAAAATCTCTAACCTTGCATCCAATTTCTAGGCTCCTGGGCCACCCAGAATTGTTAGAATAAAATACACAATAGTGTAAACTTGTCATACAACAAAATTCATGTTAACCTAAGAGTGGTCTTTGTAGATTTCTCTTTACTCACTCCTGTGGTGGTTACTCCGGCAATGGCCTGACCTCCAGCTTGATGGAAAATATTCAGACCTTTAAGGTCACTGATATAGAGAGAGGAACCCAGAGAGAGGACCTGAGGAAACAACACAAGATCAATACTAATGTAATCATCCCATGACCAACTCATTTCAAAACAAGGTGAGCATGAAAGACACAGAACCTAGATAGAGCCTTGGCCAAAGCCTTGCAAACTAGATTCAAACCCTTGAGCTCTGCAAAAAACACAAGAATGTCTGTGCCACCAGCAAGAGGCATGGGATACCATGTAGAAACTGGGAGAAAATGTTAGAATTCAGCCTAGTATCAATTGTTTGAGAAACACACTGACAAAAAAATTGTCCTACTCTCAACAAACAAAAAACATCTTCCCTTCCTAACAGTCAATAACAGCCAACTCAGTTGGAACAGTAAATAGGCAAGCAGACAAAAAAGAAAGATGAGACAGCTCCAGGTCCCTCATAATGAAAACCACTAATGACACTTGGAGGGGCTTCATTTCTATATTATCTCTAGAGTTGCCAGCCAAGCACAGCAAGCCATTATTCCTAGTCACTGTCATTCAATCACTCATCAATAATTATTAGAAGCCAGTGAAAGCTGACTGACACCTGAATTGACATCAAAACTTGGCCCTGTGATGCTTATTCATCAGTGGAAACTTGCCATCTTAGCAGAAAAGAGTGAGTGGGTGGGGCCTCTCATTAGGAATCATAAATCCATGTTCCTCAAACCAGCACCTCTGCACACAGCGAATCAATGCTTCTCAAACTTCCGTGAGTTCAGAGACAGCATCCCATTGTTCAGACATGTACTCCTGGCTCCCATTTGAAGACTCACTGATCACAACCAGCACCCAGTGGTTCCAAACCATTGAGAATCCCTGTAATGAATGCTTTTCGGCCTAGTGCCTCCTTGCCTCTCAATGACACGTTTGAGAGTATCTGTGAGTTCACACAGGGCAACTAACTATATAAAATTTTTGATTGTATTACAGTTGCTTTACAGTGTTATGTTAATTTCTGCTGAAGAATAGATACTGGCTCAGTGATAACAGGCTGAAAAACTCCATTTTTTTCTAAAAACTACAGCAGCATATTTCTAAGAAATATACAGCAGCATATGACAGAGAAACTCAGTGTGTTTCATTGAGTCAGAAATACTTCATCCTCCATGTCTTTCCTCGTTTGCAGACCTCATAGAATCCAGAGAGACAATGTGGGGTGGCAGGTGGGAGTGGGATTCAGGACTGGGAGCTCGTATACACCTGTGGTAGATTCATGTCGATGTATGGCAAAACCGATACAGTATTGTAAAGTAGAGTAAAGTAAAAAATAAAATAAAATAAAGAGAAAAAATAAAAATAAAAGAATGAGAATATGTACCACTATTTTTTTTGAGCTCAGATCACATAGGGCTTAATTGTTAAACAAATAGACCACTAATAGCAGTTATATCATTGAACTGTCCTGTTTCAGCATCAAGGTCATAACCTACTGTTGATATGAGCTCCAGAATAAGATTACACTGTTATCCATAGCATCACTTGCTCTGGTGATGAGTAATTTAGAACAACAGATGATAAGGCATTTTTGACTAGCTGGTCTAAATTATTCAGAGATGGTTTTATTCTCCAAGGTACCTCAACCAAAATTGTTAATCCATTAAAATCTATGTTAGCCCTTAAAAAAAAAAATTTTTTTATTTTATTGCCGTGTAGTCACGTTACAATGTTGTGTTAGTTTCTGCTGTACAGCAAAGTGAATCAGCGATATGTATACATATACTCCCTCTTTTTTGGATTTTCTTCCTGTTTAGGTCATCGCAGTGCACCAGTAGAGTTCTCTGTGCCACAGAGTACATTCTATTAGCTATCATACATAGTATCAATAGTGTATATGTGTCAATCCCAATCTCACAATTCATCCCATCCTTCCCTTTTCCCCTTGGTATTCATAAATACAGCAAAGGACGAGACGCTTACATGGTGACAGAGGAAGAGATGGTTGGATAGCATCACCGACTCAATGGACATGAGTTTGAGCAAGCTCTGGGAGATGGTGAAGGACAGGGAGGCCTGGTGAGCTGCAGTCCATGAGGTTGCAAAGAGCTGGACATGACTGAGCAACTGAGCCACAATCCACACACCTGTTCTCTACATCTACTTCCGCTTTGTAAATAAAACGGTCAATACCAATTCTTTTTCAGGTTCCACATATATGCATTAATATATGGTATTTGTTTTCATACCTCTTACAAGTTCTCTTTTCATAAGTCCGATTGTCAAAGCACTTTGGGGTCATCAAACAAGAGCTGATGTGGAATGACGGCCACTGTTCCCAGTCTGTAAGATTAAGTGAAGTCACTCAGTCGTGTCCGACTCTTTGCGACCCCGTGGACTGTAGCCCACCAGGCTCCTCTGTCCATGGGATTCTCCAGGCAAGAATACTGGAGTGGGTTGCCATTTCCTTCTCTTTCTGTAAGATTAGAACTTGTTAATGTTCGCATGACCTGACCAAGAGCTGAACAGTGAAGCCCAAAACGGTGCCATCCCTCAGACACGTCTGAGGTTCCCGCAGGTAATCACCTGGGGGGTCACTGTCAAAGGACAGGTAGAGGCCATCCTTTGCAATAATTTTTGACAAGAATGGGTTAGTCTCTTCACCTTTCCAGTTCTTGCTCCAGCCCCCAGGTTGTCAAGGGGGTAGATAAATACAGTGCTATTTTCTGGGTTTGTTTCACCATCTGTCAGCAGAGTGGGCCAATTTCAGACCATTTGCCGCTTTCATTATTGTCTCAAGGTTGTCACAAGAATTGATAAATTTCAAACTGTTTTTCTTGTCCTCATTACGATCTTAAGGTTGTCGTGAGAATAAATTGATTTTGTGCCATTTTTTTTCCTCATTACAGCCTTTGTCACGAGAATGGCTTCATTTTGGAGCCATTTTTGTTCCTGCAGCCATTTTCATCACGAGAGAAGAGATCCTTCCACAGAAAGGAGGCGCCCGCATCCCTGAGGATGATTTTGGAGCAGGAAGTCCTCCCTTGGAGATCTGTAGAGGGGGAGGGAGCACGTGCTTTCACAAGGGATTTCCCGCCGTGACTTCTGTGATGATGGAAAACAGACAAAAAGCAGAACTGCCTGTTCAGGAACTGTGGTTTGCATTGTTTCCTCTCCGATGTTGGGCAGAGAACATTCTAGACTCGCTCTAGAGATCTTCCAGGGGGAGCAAACAGGCGGTCCAGAAAACAGAGTGCACAGAGGAAGGCCATATTAGTGACACAAGAGGCGGGAGCTCTGTGGGGAGCTTTGCTGGGACAGATCCCTTAAATTCACATGTGCACCCCACTTGATCCAGCGACTTCCCCATTAGATATGAGGAGACACCTCATGGACATTTTCCAAACATTCAACTCCCCCAAATGCAGTAATGACCCCCAGATAGGTTTTATTTCCCTTACTAGACAAGTTTGCAGATCCTACCAGACTTAACCTAGATGATAATAAATATGACCATCTTCCTTAAAAACCAGATGGGAGCCCAGTGTCAGAATGCAGAGCTGAAGCAGGTGGTAAAGAAAATCTTAGGTTCGAAACCAGCAGGAGGACCCACCGTCTTGAGTTTGAAAAGCTTGCTGCATTAGAGATACTCTGCAGTCAGAATTTACGAGAAGGTCCACTTTGTCTTCGGGCAGACTTGAGCACATGAGGAAGCAGAAGTGAGCTTAGGGTCAGGTCTTCCAGGGATGGTTATTTCAATTGTGTTTGTTCATTTCTCTGACCAAATTCAAACCAAGTAGGTTTTTACCTGCTTGCTTTATTATATAAAATTTTCCACTGGTTGACTGATTTAATGACAGGCACAATTTGAAGAGACAGGAAGAAGATTATCTACAGGAAATTTGGACTAGAGAGGATAATATCTCCAATAACCATATATCTCTGAGGACCTCTGAGCTGCCTGGAAAGAGACAAGTTTCACCGGCTTCTGACGGAGAAAGAGTCATCTGTAACATAGACCTATTCATACACTCAGACCCAGGTGCAAGATAAGCAGCATAACTTGGGAATGGCCCAAATGCCTGTCAACTGTGGGGCGGATAAACAGACCCAGTACAAAAGTACTCCGCACTGTGGAATACTATTCACCCATGAAAAGAATGAAGGATGACATGTTTCAACATGGATAAACCTCAGAAACATTACACTACATGAAAGAAGCCAGTCTCAAAAGACCCTATGTTGCATGATTCCACTGGTATGAAAAGTCCAGAATCTATAAATGTCCAAATCTATAGAGAAAGGAACTAGAGCAGTGGTTGCCTGGGGCTCCTGTGAGGAAGAGAGAAAATGGGGATGATTGGCAATGGTACAGAGTGTTTTGGGGGGTGATGAAAATAGTTTGAAGTTAGATTATTGTGACAGTTGCACAATTCTATAAATTTTCTAAAATTCATTGAGTTATATTCTTCAAACAGGTAAACTTTAGAGAATGTAAAGTATACTGTCAATAAAGCTTTTTGTAAAAAGTAGCTTAGAGACTGTGAAATACTNTGTCCCTGACTTCTGCTACATTGGCAGGATACAGTCACACAATGCCCTCTGATCCAAGGACTGGAAAACAGTACCAAAAGCCAGTGCACATTTTGGCCCGACTTCTCCTGTCTGGCATGGCATAGCAGGAAGTTCTAGACCAAGAGAGAGGCCCTTTGGAGCCATGGCTTCCTCCTGTGAACCATCCACCCGTGAACCTTGGACTTCACAATTAGCTTCTGGGCAAACTTTATATGCAGTAGCTTATTGCTCTGTTTAAATCTAAATGCAAGGTCACAGATAATAAGGTCTCAGGGCACAGTCTCCACTCGCCACCGTCATGACAGCAGTGGACGTTCTGGAGGAGGTGGGCTAAAGCTCACAGAGGATGGGGCAGCTCAGTCGAAAAAGAAATCCGGTTTTGCTTCCCAGGAAAAAGCGTCCCATCCATGGTGACAGGCCCTATAAACAGCAGTCAAATATCTCCCCTCAAAGGACATTAAATGCCCACTCTGACTGTAGCTACACACAGAAGCAGCAGCAGAGTAGACATGAAAATGGTACATGTTCTTACTTCAAGTCAAGCTAATGAGCAGTCCTGTCCCCAGGATGACACCACTCAGAGCTGCAGGTGTCCCATCCCCCGCTCGCCTGCCGCGTCCAGACCGATGAGCCCTTGGATAGAACAGAAGTGCCAGCCGACTGGCCCCTGGAGGCTCCCTCCCTCTGTCTGGCTGTGAGGGTGTCTTACACATGCTCTGCCTGTGGCGCTGTGGAACAGTTTCTGACTACTAAAATTGCTGTCTTGCTAATAGTAGACTGTGCGTGCTCAGTCTTATCCGACTCTTTGCAACCGTTTGGACTAACCCTCCAAGTTCCTCTCTCCATGGGATTTTTCAAGCAAGAATACTGAAGTGGGTCGACATTTCCTTCTCCAGGGGATCTCCCAGACTCAGGGATATTAAAATCATTATTATTTTTTCCTGTATCAAGGCATTGGTATGAAAGTCTTTTATTTTAGAGTGAGAGATGTCCAATCAACAGCACCATTAGAAAACCCAACATGGCGGCATTGCTCAATAGCACTTTCTTGCAGTGATAGAGACAGTCTAGGATCTGTGCTGCCGCGTGTCGCAGTCACCAGCCAAATGGAGCTCTTGGGCACTTAAAATGTGGCCAGTGTGGCTGAGGGACTGATTTTTTGACTTAAGAATCTTTACCGTCTGAAACACCAGGGAAGACCTTGACCTAATTTAGAAAGTGAAGTCACTCAGTCGTGTCTGACTCTTTGCGATCCCGTGGACTGTGCCAGGCTCCTCTGTCCATGGGATTCTCCAGGCAAGAAGGCTGGAGTGGGTTGCCATTTCCTTCTCCAGGGGATCTTCTTGACCCAAGGATCGGACCCAGGGATCGAACCCAGGTCTCCCTCATTGCAGGCAGACGCTTTACCCTCTGAGCCACCAGGGAAGCCCTAATTTAAATACATTTAAATTTAACATTTAAAAAGCTACCGGTGACTAGCGGCCGCCATATTGGACAGAGCTAGCCAAGAGGAAGGGCCGCAGCCAGGTCGGGAATGTGGGTGCGGAGCTAGGGATCTAGACTCCACCCCGAGCTTCACAGAAGCATCAGAGGCTCTCAGAGGAGAGATGCATGTCCAGGGCTGGGGAGCCTGCACTAGCAGCACGGACAAGGTGTGCGTCTGTGGGGAAGGAAGCAAGAGGGCAGGTGGAGGAGAAGAATCCAATCTGGCAGAGAGGACTGGGTGCGTGGAAGGACCAGAGGGGAGGGAGGCAGGGCTTTGTAAATGCCTGATGTGGAAGGGGGAGGGAGGCGCCCCAGTTTGGAGCCTCAGAGACATGTGAGACTGAAGCCGCAGTCACAGGCTCTACTCCCAGCCTGATGCTGTTCTTCAGGGGCTTCCCAGGTGGCGCCAGGGGTAAAGAACCCACCTGCCAATGCAGGAAAGGCAGATGTGGGTTTGATTCCTGAGTTGGGGAGATGCCCTGAAGGAGGGCATCTCCTTTTACTCCTTCTTTAACCCATTCTAGTGTTCTTGCCTGGAGAATCCCATGGACAGAGGAGCCTGGTGGGCTATAGTCCATAGGGTCGTAAAGAGTCATTCACAACTGAAGCGACTTAGCATGCATGCACACTCTTCTCCAAGGAGCCGCATCTGTGTCTTTCCTTAGGGAATGTCTTACTCCACTCTCTCCAATCCCAACCTCCCTTCACCTAAAGACTAAGAATCAGGACGTTTCTAGAGGCTCCTCCCAGAAGGGGTATATACAGATTCTCCTTGGCTCAAAGCAGAGAATGCCAAGTGATTTGCTCACAAATGTCTATCAAGAAAAACATGTATATCTTTATAAGTTTGTGCTCACAAACTCAATGTAAGCATAATTTTTTCTTTATAAATTATAGACCTGTACCACTAATACTATATCCACTGTGATCTTCAAGAAATAAATATTTAAATAAAATTATATACATAATATTTTAAATTATTAATATTTTTAAGTTTTTTTAGATTTTTTCCTTAGTTTATATTTTTTACATTAAGCAATGTGACTGAATATGCCTCATTAACTTTGAAAATCTTGCTTTAAACCTGTGTTTATCAAAGTATGATTCACTGTCGCTTAGACTTGGTTTTCAGTCCACAAGATCAAAACTATTTTCATCCTAATCTGGGTTATTCTTTGCCTTTTTCAGTGTGTTGACATTTGCTTTGATGCTATGAAAATGGTGAACAAAACGATGAACATCTACACACAAGCCATATCAGGAGTCGTCATATTTTTCACTGTCACTTACCCACCTTACCACAAAAAGCCAGTTTCACTGCCTCAAAAAAGTAGTAAGATGTATTGTTTTATTAAATCTAGATCCTCAAATATGTGTTTTTTCATTACTGAGTAATGAACAGAAATTTCACATAAAGCACGTGAGCACCGCATCAAAGCAAGATGTTGATCTCCAGGAAAAGCATTTGTGGCCCTGCTGGAGCTTTTTCCATGGAACATCCTTGAAAGAATGACCAAGAGACCACCTATGATTATTCACATTTGGACATTTGGCAGACATTTGCTCTGAAACAAACTAAATGGGCCTGTAACTCTAGGGGGGGAAAGTAGTATTTGTTGCCAAGGATAAACTTCAATCTTTTGATAGAAAATAAGAATTTTGATAAATGTTATCCATCACCATGAGTTTGACAGCTTCCCCCAAACTTCAAAGACTTTGATGATGAGATTAGGTAATATTAACAAAATTTTGATTGTATATAATGAAATGTGTCAGGATGTGCAGAGCTCAATAGACCGATTTTTCTGAATCAGTGCAAAATGTTACAAAATTATGAACAGATTAAAAAAATTATTACAGGTGTAAGAGAGAATAATGAGTTTTAATATTAAAATGTATAAAAGTCCACTGACATAAATTCAGATTCCAAATTACCATTAATCTCTTAATAAACACTCACTTGCTGAGTTTTGGTATAGTATCAAAGAATGCCTACAGTTTCTCTCTTTTTTAACTACATAGCTTTATGAGGATCTTCTTTATATATTTCAACAAACCAACATATCACAATAGATTAACTGCAGAAGCAGATGAGAAAATCCAGATATGCATTATGTAAAGAATTCCAATCTTCCCACAATTTTTTTTGTTTTGAAAAACAGTTATTTCATAAAAAAATATTTTACTTATGTTAACACAAAATAAATAGCATTTGTATTTAAATGAACTAATAAAGAAAGATTTTTAATTTTTCAGTTTTAGTTTCTGATATGGTAAGTGAGTATGTGCTTAGTCTTCGTGGCCGCATGGACTGCAGCCCACCAGTCCCCTACGGCCAGGGGATTCTCCAGGCTAGAATACTGGAGTGGGTTGCCATTCCCTTCTCCAGGGGATCTTCCCAACCCAGGGATCTAACCCAGATCTCCCACATTGCAGGCAGATTCTTTACTGACTGAGCCACCAGGTAAATACCAATATACAAACAAAAGCTGTTGAGGCTGCCAATTAATTTTAAGAGCATAAAGGTGTCTGGGGACCCAAATTTTGAGAACTGCCCACTTAAGCCAGCAGTGATACAATTTAAACAACAGCTGAAAATCCAGGTTCTTTTAAAATATAACCTGTATCGGGTTATATTTGTCATCATCCTTGAAAAACAATGCCTTCCACAGATATAATATACACAATTACCAGTTAGAACAACCTTCATCCTTAGGGATAGTGGTTGTAAATACACATCTCCAATCATACCCTTGGTCATTTTGGAATTTCTGATCAATTTTTTATCAGATTAGCCCTTGATCATGGCAAATACGGCACTCTTGGGAAGAAATGAAGTGTCAAAGTGAGCAAGTCCTTGTCACCGTGTTCTCACATCGTCGGCATTACCTTCAGTCTGCCGTGTCTCTGTGGGAACCTTCTTTGGGGAGGGTCAACTTGGCTAAGAATAGAAAATATGATCCATAAAGCCCCTTAGCTGGCCACCTGTGAACGGCAGGGCTCTGAACGTTGCCACCGATTTCCCCATTTGCTGATCTGTAGAACTCTGTCCTGCCCTAAACCCACCACACAGACTCTAGGAGACCCATGATGGATCCTCTGACACAGTGGAAACAGGAGACAGCAGCAACCCGACTGGTGACGCTGTGAAAACTTTCTCTCTTTCTTCGTATAAGAAAAAGGAAAGAAAAAGTGCATAATGGGCATATTGTCTATATATATTACGTATGCATGATCTTCACGCACCCTAGTAAGTCATTGAGCATACCGAGCGTGCTGTCTGGCGCCTCCACCTAGAAGCTCGTGGAATGAAGGGCCAGCAATCAACGGAAAAGACCCCGGTCACTGTCTCTACAGGATGCTGCTGAGGACACTAACCCCGAGCAGGAGCAGGAGGTGGCTTCCTTTCTCCATCTGTGACATGTCCAGTACCCAGGTCTAACCTTAGAACTCTTGGGTTGGAAGATAGGTGAAGAGTTTCCACAGGGGGCTTCTCAGTGTACTCCGGTAACATATTCCTGGGATGAACATCTCCACTTGAGAGTTTTCCTTAGTTGTAGTTTAGTCACTAAGTCGTGCCCGACTTTTTTGTGACCCCATGGACTATAGCCCACCGGGCTCCTCTGTCCATGGAGCTTCCCAGGCAAGAATGCAGCAGCGGTTTGCCATTGCCTTCTCCAGGGGATCTTCCCAACCCAGGGATCGAATCCACCTGTCCTGAATTGGAAGGAAGATTCTTTACCGCTGAGCCACCTTAGTAATAGTAGTTATAGTTCATGGTTAATACTAGAAATGTTTCTTGGTTCACTTAAATCCTGTTCCC
Source organism: Neotragus pygmaeus (assembly GCA_006410875.1). Lineage (NCBI taxonomy): Eukaryota > Metazoa > Chordata > Mammalia > Artiodactyla > Bovidae > Neotragus > Neotragus pygmaeus. The sequence continues at coordinate 1,865,415 of SJYV01023152.1, forward strand.
TTGAGATGGTTGCTTAGGAAAGATGAGAAAGCTGGCCTCGCCCTGCTGTGCGTTAAAGATAAAGAGCGGCTGACTAGGAGGCATTTAGAAAGGGTCAGATGGGCTTTGTCAGCTTCTGCACTTCTTCGAGGGCACTTGAAGGATGAAATGGCGCTAGTTATCACCGCAAGCTGTCCACAAACACGCCTCCTCTCTGAGTAATAGAGCCTGCCGGACATCACACTGCCCAGCGAAAGGCTTGGCTTCTAAAAGCCATTAGGAGCACTCCATCCCCTCCTCCAGGGCCCCCAGCTGCTCTCTGCCCTGCTCTTCCTGGAAGGAACTACCATTACTGGAGCCTCGTCTATTTTCTCAGGAGGAATTGTCGAAGCCCGGGTGTGATGCCCCGTCGACTGTCTGACGCCCTATGCCATGTCTGCCGTGGGTAAATCACCTGGTGAAGGGCACTGGCAAGTGTAGCCCCCAACATTCTGAAAGATTGGAGAGTTCATCCATGGCCAGCATACACAGCCTGAAATGCTCAATTCTGAGTGCCTCTTCTCACCAGAAGGAGGGTGTGCAAGGGGACGGGAGAGAGGAACGGAGGATGGATTACCTCCTTTCACTGAGCCCGACTCTGTCTACCAAGCCATGCAATTAACAACAATGCAAATGGGCTCTCCCTCCATCACAGCAAAGTCCACTCTGGAGGATTTACTGGCAGGACTTTCTCGATGAAGCTTTCTAGATCTTTCTGAAGACAAAGCGATGAGTCAATTTGCAGTTAGATGGCAAGGTGTGGACTTTTGTCTCTCCAGACTCCTCTTCCCGGCCCCCCATGGCTTCCCTTCCCCTCCTAGCACGTTCACTTCAATACCCTTATAACTAAATCTGAGACAATGTGTAATTATACAGAAGAAAAAATCTGTCAGAGGATAGCTGAAGTTGCTTAAATTGTGCTGATTTACAAAGATGAGAGGGTTTTTTCCCCCCACTTAAAAAAAAAATAAGAAGGAAAAAAAATACCTTTTTGTGTGTGTAATGGCAAACAACCTCCTGCAAAGTCAACTCTTTTTCTGAAAGTCATTGCTAGTTTTATAATTTCTGAGTCATTAGATAACAGATAGAACTCCACACTTAGTGGTTTCAAATGTTTATGGTCTGCAATTCATTCTTAATGAGCTCTCTCCATGTCTTTATTCTTCTTCGCACCCTCCTGCTGGGAAGTGTCTTACTCTGCGTTGCCTTTTGTTAACGATTCCACAATCATTTCAGAGCCATCTCTCCTGCCTTATGTAATTCTGACACCACCGAAGAGCCCAGCTCACGGCCTCGCAGTTGGAAATGTAACCTTTAATGTATTAATTTCTCTTGCTCAAAACAATTTAACCTCTGTCTTGGTTTTGTGATTGCTAAGTGTTCCAATTAAATGCTTCTTTCTCTTTTTTTGTCCTGGAGGGCTGAATCTAACCCGAATTAACTTTTGCACATCTGGCCTCACTAGTGTCGGGCACACCGGGCTCCCTTACGTGCTCACCATCGGACTATTTTCTACCTCGTGAGAACCTGTCATGTTTGCAAAACACCTCCCTCCCCCACCTCAAATAAATGAATTAAAGTAGCTTTAAGTGCTAGGAGCATTCTCTATGGCGAAAAAACAAATCATTCTAGCTTAGAAGGAAGAGGCTTCCTTGAGAAGAAAATATTCCCCTTCCCACCCCACCCCCTTCTGGATCTACTGGACCATTTCCCACCAGCGAGTAAACGGCTACTAAGAAGGGTGGGGAGGAGCCCTGGCCGAGATGCGGCCTGAGTCAGCCAGTGTCAAATGAGGGACCATCGTGGTGGGAGAAGTCTCTGGATACTGGCTTTGGCATTCACTAAGAAATGAATCGGAAAAGGCAATGGCATCCCACTCCAGTACTCTTGCCTGGAAAGTCCCAAGGACGAGGAGCCTGGTAGGCTGCAGTCCATGGGGTCGCTAAGAGTCGGACATGACAGCAACTTCACTTTCACTTTTCACTTTCACGAATTGGAGAAGTAAATGGCAACCCACTCCAGTGTTCTTGCCTGGAGAATCCCAGGGACGGGGGAGCCTGGTGGGCTGCCATCTATGGGGTTGCACAGAGTCGGACACGACTGAATCAATTTAGCAGCAGCAGCAGCAGCAAGAAATGAATGGAACCTGTCATCTCCTGTCTGGAATCTTCTTAATGGGTGTGTTTGTCTGGGGTCCTCTTGAAAGGCATCGTGGGGTGGAGCACCCCACTTATCATTGCTAATATTTGCAACACTTTTTTGTTAGACCCCCCAAAAAACATTGTGTTCCTTATTACAAACACATATAGTTATTGGTTTTTCCAGTAGTCATGCACAGATGTGCAAGTTGGACCATAAAGAAGGCTGAGCACCAAAGAATTGATGCTTTTGAACTTGAGAGTCCTTTGGACAGCAGGAAGCTCAAACCAGTCAATCCTAAATGAAATTAACCCCATTCATTGGAAGGACTGATGTGAAGCTAAAGCTCCAATACTTTGGCCACCTGATGCAAAGAGTTGACTCATTGGAAAAGACCCTGATGCTGGGAAAGACAGAGGGCAGTAGGAGAAGGGGGTGACAGAGGATGAGATGTTGGATGACATCATCGACTCAATGGACGTGAATTTGAGCAAACTCCAGGAGATGGTGAAGGACAGAGAAGCCTGGAGTGCTACAGTCCATGGGGTCACAAAGAGTCACACAAGACTGAGTGACTGAACAGCAACAATACTTATTGCAGAAAAATCTAAAAACATGCCAGCAAAAGAGGAAAAAACAAAACTGACCATCAACTCATCTTATATTTCTTTTTTAAAAAAAATGTAAACAACTCTGTATAAATCCTCTACTAACTCATTCTCTGGAGGTTAAAAAAATAAATCCCCCTAAGTTTTCCAGGATTGGGTTAAAAAGAGTTTGACCATTTCAGCACCTCTCCTACTTGTAAAGAAATTTAAAAGGGAACTGGGACATTTTTTTAGAGTTCTCTTATTTTAAAAGCAAATGAAAATATTTTAAGGGTTGCATCAGAATTCTGAGTGCTAGAATGTAGCAGATGCCACTTCTCAGGAGTTCTAGGTCCTGCCAGCCAAGAAGGGAGGGCTCACAAAGCCGGGACCAGGTGGGGAGATAGAGAAGGAAAAGCAAACCCTTTCAATTCGATTTTTGGAACCTGGTTCTGGATGAGCTTCCTAACTTGTCTCCATGCTGGCTTGTTGGGAGCCCTTTGCTGGGGGTTGTAATAACTAATCACAGTAGCGACTGCAATGTGATGGACAGCGCATCAGTGAACACCGAATTATAAATCTTCTGTAATGATTACTTGGCTCAGAGCTGCCCTCTGAAAATCATACGCAATCCTTGTTGCAAGTCTTATCAACACATTCCTCGTAGACACATGTTTTCGAAACTAAAACAATTGTAATTTCCCCCCAGTGGGGATGGAATAAGTGGACTTAGTTCTGATTTTCTTGCTTAGGCAACATTTGGTCATTGCGAATGTCAACTGGCCTGTTTTAAGAGTATATCTTTTTGGCAGGTGGTTTTATTCTTTCCCTTCCTTCATTTCCAGAATGCTTTAGCCCCCGAATTTCAAATCTGTTTACAATGAAAGAGGGGCTGAGACACTTGACCTTGAGCTAAATTAAAGAAGAAGGCTTTTCTTTCCCAGGAATGACGGTGTATCCCAGGTAATGATCATTCACCTAGGGGCTGGAATTTTAGGAGAACAGAGTCTGCACTGATGCTGGACTCAAGCCAGGGAAACCTCTTTTCTCTTTGTTGGCTATTTCTACCTTTTCTCTAGCAGGTTCACAATTGCAGACATGTACACTATTTTTAAAATTACAATAAATAAGATAAATACAATGAATAAGATAAAAATAAATATAGTATTTATAATTATATTTATTGTAATATGTATTTAACATTCATGGGCTTCCCTGGTGGCTCAGACGGTTTAAGAATCTGCCTGCAATGCAGGAGACATGGGTTTGATCCCTGGGTTGGGAAGATTCTCTGGAAAAGGGGATGGCAACCCACTCCAGTATTCTCACCTGGAGAGGTCCCTGGACAGAGGAGCCTGGTGTGGTATAGTCCATGGGGTCACAATATTTTTTTATATCTTATTTTTAAGTCATTTGAATTAATAGCCATGTTGCTCTGTATTACTAAAGCAACCAGCCTTCAGACTTGGCCCCTTTTGAGTGGTAGTTTTGACCACTAGAAACTCACACGGGCCTCTTGCCTGCTCTGTAATGTCACCCGAAAGGTCATGAGACAGGGGGCCATTGAGGCGGTGGACCACTGCTGTGCCCGTTTCAGCTGAATGACTGCCCTCGGCGAGCTCTGGGAGGCAGTCTCGGGAGGTGGCTCCCCCAGCCCAGTTCCATCAAAGGCCAGAGGTTATGGCACCATTCAGCAGTGCTTTGAGGTGCTTTGAGGTGGATGTCTGTCCTTGGGGTCCTAAGTGAACCAAGACAAATTTGGGGTCAACTCGGGGGCATCCAGAGGACACGGGCCTTGTGGCTGCCAGAGCAGGGATACCATGCCTGTCTTTTCTGGTGTGTGCAAGGCAGCCACTCTGCTAGGCAGCTTGTGTGGATGCAACAGAGCTGGGAAAAAGTTGGGGCCCAAATAATAGAGGATAATTAGAAATTCTTGCCTCATGGAGCCACAGTTTTGGCATCTAATAATTATTGTTTAAATGCAAATACTCGTCCCTGGGACTCCTTTTGCATTTGAATCAATCTCTTAAAAACAATTGCTGGCTCCAGATGAAAAACAATTTCTCAACAGCTGGAGAACATTTGCAGAAGGCCAGTCATACAGAACAGAGTGAGGGAGAAAGGCAGAGAGACCCAGAAGTAATCATCGGCCTCTGTTGTCTCCAGAAATCTGAACTTTTCAGACGGGTGATAGATTCCTGCAGCTATAGTCCTGGTCACTGCTAAAACCGCAGGAAACTAGCAAGTGAAGTCAGAACAGTATTTGAGGCTGTCAGCACAGTTAATCAAAAGGTGCCCTATCTTTTACTTTATTCAAAAAAGGGTCTTTTTAAAATATTAGCATCTACTTACCGAGGATGAAAAAATAAAGCTTAGAACCAAGGAGGGTTAGGGAGAGTGCAACCAAATTTTGAGTGTAGTACTTAGCATGGATATATCTGAAGAAAACTATAACTCGGAAAGATCTATGCACCCCAATGTTCACTACAACACTTTTACAATAGCCAAGACATGGTAACAAACAAGTGTCCATCAGCAAAGGAATGGATAAAAAACATGTAGTACATATACACACTGAAATAGTACTCAGTCATAAAAAATAATGAAAGAATGCACTTGTAGCAACATGGCTGGACCTAGAGACAGTTAAACTAAGTGAAGTCAGACAAAGAGAGACAAATATCCTGTGATATCAGTTATATTGGAATATAAAAATGATGCAAATGGATTTATTTACAAAATAGACTCACAGACGTAGACATCAAACTTATGGTTACCAAAAGGGAAATTGGGGAGGGATAAATAAGGAAATTGGGATTAGCATATACACACAACCACATGTAAAGTAGATAACCCGCAAGGACCTGCTATATAGCACAGGGAATTACAGTCAATATCTTATAATAATCTATAAGGAACAGGAATCTGAAAAAATACTTATGTGTATATACCTGAACTGCTTTGCTGTGAACCTGAAACTAACACAACATTGTACATCAACTATACTTTAATAAAAAAATAATAGTCAGTGTGGGCAGTTGCGGATCTTCTTTGTTATGCCAAATAGAAACATCTACATTAGGAGAGTTACATGAGGGCCTGGGCTCAGACCAAAACGGCACTGGGGGAGGCAGCCAGCCACTGAGCCAGCCTGCCACTGGTGTAATTAGCTTGAAACTATTTCATTTGTGCCCAGAAATCACAAANCAGGAACCCTCGCAGGAAGCTGTCGGGTTGAAGAGGACTCTGCAGGCCCAGCCCCACATCCGCCGACTCCCAGGCTGGCCCAGCCCAGCTGAGACAGCAAGGCACCCGGTCAGTCCAGAGAACCCATCTGCTCTTCCGTGCAGCGTCCTGATGCCAACCTCTGCCTTTTAGCAGCCCTCCACTATCACCAGAAGAGATGATCATGAGGGAAGGGAAACAGTTCTAAAGACAACTGAGGAATTACATCAGTTCCATTATGCTACCTTGAATGTAATATTCAATAATAAAGTTGTGAATTCCATTACTGAGTCACTGAATAATACGGTTACTGTTAAACAAAATTTTATTGTCTGCGTGTTTGTTCCATAAAATAAATATATATTTTATCTAATCCAGATTGCATCCGACTGTTATAATTTGTGAGAGGTGTTGAAGTGCTTTTCTCGCTGTTGTTTTTAATGTGCTTCCCAGATAATGAACTTGGACTTCAAATTGCAGAAGCTGGAGATGGAAAGGAGCCCATGGGTCAGCCTGGTCGACCAGCTGCCAGACTGGGGTCTGCTGGCCCCCACTAGAACAACAGTTCCATGGAAGCGAGATGCGGGCCAGGGAGGACGGGAGGCTTTAATTGGCCATTTCTCTTTTGATAACTTTGATGGACGGGGCAGAGGGGAGGAGGGTCACGGAGAATCTCCTAAAGAAATGCTGATTTTTCAGCCCCTCCCAACAAATTGAAGACCTTTGTTGTTACCCTTGTATATTGTCAGATATCTCTTTTTATTTGGGAATGAAGGGCAATAATAATAAAATCATATTGCTCCAGGCCAGCCAGCTGTGTATTGATAATTTTCTACAAATTATAGTGAGATAGCTATATCTGCTTCTACCAACCCCAAATCAGACTCCTGCTTGAAAATCCATGTTTTGAGAGGATTGAAGAGTCTTTCATTTCATTCTATAATTAAAGAAATTTTTGAAATGCAAAACAAAATCTTAAATTTGTATTCAGCGTAAATGGTAGGTAATGCATATTTTCTTGGAAGGACTGAAGAAAAGAGGATTAGCCCAGAGGAGAATAAAATAGCACCAGGAGCATAAAGTCGGAGCACACGTCACCAGCTTCACAACTCAGAAGAGGCCCTGAGGGTATAAACTAGTTGCTTAAGAGGCCACCTCAATGCTCACCTGTGGGATGGAGTCCCAGGCCTTGGACCCTCAATGCCCTCAGCACCAAGAAAGAAGAATTGATAAGAAATAGGGCCTCGTGTGGGGCCAGGTGCATGCTCAGAGTCATCGCTACATGGCAGGATGCTGGCTTGAGCCACAACACCAGAGGATGGCTGGGTGTTACCAGGAGGGGATGCAGAGTGAATGCCAGAAATATGCATCCTGGATAAAGACAGAGGATTGTAGGAATGTGGTCTGAGGTCAACAGATCAGGGGAGATGGGAGAGGGAGCCATTCCAACCTAAGCTGGGCATCATCCCTCCAGAGTGCCTGCGCCCTAAAGTGATCCTTCAGTAGGAACGTAGCGGGTGAAACCTCCTGCTCCTCTGTCCTGTGGTCAGGGAGATGGGGGCTGAGCAGAACCACAGCTGGTGGACAGCCAGTTTGTCCCCTGGAAGTCACCANTCCAGAGTGCCTGCGCCCTAAAGTGATCCTTCAGTAGGAACGTAGCGGGTGAAACCTCCTGCTCCTCTGTCCTGTGGTCAGGGAGATGGGGGCTGAGCAGAACCACAGCTGGTGGACAGCCAGTTTGTCCCCTGGAAGTCACCACACATGTCTCTGCTTGCAGATTCAGAGGCAGAACTCTCACCCTGAGGACCGTGTCCACACGGAGGTGGCCCAGGACGCAGGCAGGGCAATGACCTGCAGAAGGGTGGCCCTCAGAGATCTCCTGAGCAACTTAGACCTTGGACTTGGGTAAAATTGGGGCTTCCCTGGTGGCTCAGACAGTAAAGAATCTGTCTGCAGTGCAGGAGACCTGGGTTCGATCCCTGGTTGGGGAAGATGCCCTGGAGGAGGGCAATGCAACCCACTCTAGTGTTCTTGCCTGGAGAATCCCCATGGACAGAGGAGCCTGGCGGGCTACAGTCCATGGGGTCACAAAGAGCTGGACACGACTGAGTGACTAAGCACACAAGCAACTTTGGCGCGGTATCGGGAGAGTCCATGGTGATGGAGACATAACTTCAATGAGTGGGAGCAAGAGAGGAGACAGCCTGTGGGCACCACGTGGTAATCAAGGAGTTCTTTCAGAATCTTCTACAGCTTTACAAGTCCACCCTGCCGTTCCTAGGACACCCTTCCCTCTCCCTATGTGTGTGTGCTTGCATACTCAGTCATTTCAGTCGTGTCTGAGTCTTCACAACCCTACAGAGCCCACCAGCCTCTTCGGTCCAAGGGGTTCTCCATAAAAGAATACTGGAGTGGGTCACCATGCCCTCCTCCAGGGGATCTTCTCCACCCAAGGATTGAACTCGTGTCTTCTGCATTGGCAGACAGGTTCTTTATCACTGTGCCACCTGGGAAGACCCCTCTCCCTGTGGAGAGTCTCAGATAAACTGTGGTCTGTAGGTTATAACTATTGATATTTGTCATTATAAATTAGAAGAGAAAAATATGTATTAATTCATTTAAAAATAATTAATTAATTATAGTGCCATTAATACTACTATTAATAACAACAGTACCATTTGTTCATGAAAAATATCTATTTTTTCCAAAATAAAAAGTAATTAGTGAAGAGTGGTGCTGTATGGATCTTTGCAAGTCTCTTTAAAGTCGGGCTTTAGAGAAGACGGCTGGCTTCTCATCTCTTTCGGCTCTGGGTCTGTTGCAATCACATATCACGTAGCCTCTGAAATACACTTGTAAGAAAAAGAATAACATCTCAATATTATCATTACAATAACTTGAACCTCATGGATCCTTTAAAGTCCCTTAAGGACCCTCGGGGGTCCGTGGACCACCTTGAGAACCGCTGGTCTCCTCTCTCTGGAAGGATAGGGTTGTGCCTGTCCTACGTAAGCCCCAGCCTGTATGAGCTTCCCTGATAGCTCAGTTGGTATAGAATCCACCTGCAATGCAGGAGACCCCAGTTCGATTCCCGGGTCAGGAAGATCCCCTGGAGAAAGGAAAGGCTGCCCTCTCCAGTATTCTGGCCTGGAGAATTCCATGGACTGCATGGTCTATGGGGTTGCAAAGAGTTGGACACAACGAAACGACTTTCACTTTCACTGTGTGTATGATCAGGAACGCCTAGGTGACATTTGCACAAGTTCCGCTTCTATCTTTGAGCACCTTCGGTGAAGAGCGGCTCCTAAGGAAGTAACACAGGGTCCCAGGCCATTCGGGCTGCCCTGACAAACCTCACAGGTGGGGGGGACCAGGAGTGTTATAGACGGCAGGCAGTCATGGCGCACAGCTCTGGAGGCTGCATGTCAGGAGCAGGGTGCCCACGTGGTCAGATGGCCTTCCTCCATTCCAGGCTTTGGATGGCCAGCTGCTCCTGCGTCCTCACGTGGCAGAGAGACAGACCTCTCTGGGGTCTCCTTTTTAAAGTCACAAATCTCAGTCTTGAGGGCTCCACCCTCATGATTTATCACTTCCCAAAGGCCTTGTTCTAATGCATCGCCTTAGAGAATTAGCTTTCAATGTATGCACTTTAGCAGGAGACACACTCAGCCTATAGCTCACAGAGATTCTGCTGTACCGATTTCAAAGCCAGAGAGCAAACACCCTCCCAACAGCACTGGTAGACATCTGGCCATGCTCTCTCTTAAAAAAAGATCCCCGCAGCATCCGTGCACCTAGCCTCAGGTGGGGCAGGAACCGACACTTGCCGAGTGGCTACTCACTGCTAATGACCTTCTAGATACCATCTCATCCCTCAGCAGCCTGTAAGTAGAACCCACAGAAAAGAAACCTAGAGTTAGAAAGGCCAGTGATCCATTGGATGATACACAGATAATCCAAGGAAGAGAGAGGTTTCGAGTATGTGCATCAATACCGTGTTGACCTCAGACCACAGGGGACGGACACATCTTTCCCGTGGAGCTCCCCCAGTACACATGCAGGAGAGAGGAGGGAAGCTGGGAGCAGGGAGCCACACGCATCTTTGTAAGGCTTACGGAGGACTCCGTGCATCTTCTCCGCTATCTATTAAGGATCAGCAGTCTGGCAGACTCTGCTCAGCGCTGAGCAGCAGANGGAGCTCCCCCAGTACACATGCAGGAGAGAGGAGGGAAGCTGGGAGCAGGGAGCCGCACGCATCTTTGTAAGGCTTACGGAGGACTCCGTGCGTCTTCTCCGCTATCTATTAAGGATCAGCAGTCTGGCAGACTGCTCAGCGCTGAGCAGCAGACATGGCCCTCACTCTGCCTGAGAGATGTGCGTTCAGATGGGTCCACGGGCACCAAGGTGAGGGTGTGCAGAGGAGTGAGGTCCCCACGGAGGGTGTGGTGGGGGCAGGGCCATGGGGCGGCCTCTCCCGGAAGGTGGCCTTTGGGCTCAGTTCTGGCAGTCCTGAGAGGGGACGTCCATTCCAGCCAAGGTCACCGGCCAGGAAGTGGCCTCTTTCCTCAGCCGGCTGGTCCCATGTGCCCAGCCCTCACTCAGTACCCAAAGGGTGGGTTGAGGGGTTCCCAGGCATCTGCTGCCACACTTCATCCACAAAGAGGAATTGGCATCACTCTCGAGGCTGTGAGGCTTTACGTAAATAAACCCCCATCCCGCCTTTTCTTGGAGACAGGAAGAACACAGGGCCCTCCTTGGCCAAGGGCCCTTAACAGGCAAGCAGGGACGAGCCCTTGGACCACCTGCAGCTTCTTTTCAAGCCCCATTAAGGACAGGGTGACCAGGGTGAGGAGAGGACCTCATGGTTGCCATGGTGATAGGTGGCATGCCATATCTCCAGCATCCCCTCGGGGGACGCGAAGCACACAGCTGGCCTGACCTCTGGATTGAGCCGTGGATGAGAGGGAGGGCCCAGCCTCCACCCACCCCGCCTCAGACCCCCAGACCCTTAGGTGCCTTTGTGACCTTTAGTGTCACTCCCTGCAAAACAGAGCATCAAGCCCACCCCCGCTTTGGGAGGGGCAGCAACAGTGACATTGCAGAGCGGCTGAGCTGCTGCTGTTCCAGCCAGCTGCTGGCGTCACCAGATGGCCCACTGAGGGGATACCCTAGGTGGCCTCGGTCTGCACGGGTAAAGCAGTCTGCATGTTGGTGAAGATGTGCAAACATGTTCTCCAGCTGTGTTTAAATACCTTCTGAGTTTGGGTGGAGCGTATTGTGCATCCTTTCAACGTCCCCGTAACTTGCGTCTGATGCAAATCTCTTTGCCCTGGACAGACCTGACCAGGCATGCACACCCGTGCACACACACAGCATTCTCAGATGAAATAAGGCACTCTGGCCTGGTGTCTTCCAATGTTAAGGAAGCTATATGACTTCCCTCAGATTTTCTTCTTTTTTTGACGTCACAAGAGTGGTATTTGTCAGACGCTGGGAAGAGAATAATGACACCATAGAAAAGAAATAGCCTGCGTGACCTGCTTCTTCCCCGAGATGTGGATGGGTGCTTTTGAATTACAGAAGCACCTCTGCTTTTCAAAGGACTGAATAAAAAGGGAAAAAATAACAACGAGCCAGTGCTTTAACGTTGGACATGTACTTGCTGGGTATATGGTGCAGAGCGTGGTGAACGGGCCAGGATTTGGCATAAATCTTCTCTTATTTTGTGTTTCAGGAGGTATGCAATAGAAAACCCATTCTAACAATAAATGCTAGTCACCTGAGGTCTATAGCTTGTTTTGTAGCTAAGAAAATAAAGCTTCCACTCACCCCTGGCCGACGGAGTTACATTTTATGCTATTATTAATGCATTGCAAGGCTTTTTTTTTTCATATCAATTTGAAATTATACATCTGGGAAATCCCAGTACAACAGCAGTCAATGCTTTGTTTCTCCGTGTGGCCCTCTGCAATTACTAGAATGTGCAACTATAATTTAGCTCAGGTAAAATTCAATCAGTCACCCCCAAGCACAAAGAAATCTCCATCTCCCAGGAAAAGAGAGGAGGAGGAGAGGGAGGGGGAGAGGAAGAGGAGGGAGAGGAGAAGGTGAGAGGAGAGAAAGGAGACACTGGACAGGCTTCCTGAAACGGCACAAGGAGGCTGAGGACTGTCTAAAACAAACTGATAAGAATATTTAAATCCTAGTTGTGATGGGGAATGGTACTGGAGAGGGTCCGTGGCTGAGCCCCGGAATTAAAGGGAAGCAGAAAACGCCTTACAGCCTGTTTGGATCCCTTGTAAAATGCAATGTTCTTTGTGTTAAAAATAGAAAGGGAGGAAAAGAAAGAAGGGCGATTTTTGTTGGTGTGCTGAAACTCACAGGGAGACGCACAGATGAATAGCACAGCAATCCAAAACCATTGTCTGTGGTGGGGGAGACAGTTTTTGAGAGAAGGCACACTTTAGGCCCATTTGGAGAGTAGACTCCCACCTTCAAAATGCTTGCTCTATAAAGAAAAGCCAGGGTAGAGGGTCACTGTTTTATTCTTATTTCATTTTTTTTTTAATTTCACAACTTTTACATGTTGCATGAGCAGGAATGCTCGTATTTTCGATGCTAATGGAGTAATGTTTCTAGACTTTGGAGAGCCTTGGCATCCCGCGCATGGTTCATGGACGGCACGGGATAGAGGGCAGACGTCCTCCAGGAAGACACCAAGAAGGGGAGCACGTCCCTCTTCTCCACCCAGAAGTCGGGACACATGTTACACACCTTCTCTCACAGCCAGGGATCTGATTCACTGCCATGTTTTACCAAAACGTTTGCTTCTAGTCAATGACACTGCAGTTCACACTTGGATCTCTTCATCTCCTTCTAAATCCAGCAGCGACAGATATTTTGAATTAATTTATCTTTGGATTCCAGGTGGCTCAGAGGGTAAAGAATCTGGCTGCAGTGCAGGAGATCCAGGTTCAATCCCTGGGTTGGGACGATCCCCTGTAGAAGGAAATGGCAACCTATTCAGTATGTCCTTGGGGAATCCCACGGACAGAAGAGTCTGGAGGGCTACAGTCCATGAGGTCACAAAAGGGTGGGGCATAACTTAGCAACTAAACAACAAACAACAATGTATAAGATAGACAAATAATGAGAACCCACCGCAGAGCTCAGGGAACGCCACTCAGTGCTCTGTGTGGACCCAAATGGGAAGGAAATCCAAGGAAGAGGCGAGACACGTATAAGTATAGTTGATTCACTCTGATATATAGCTGATACAGCAGAATCTAACAACACTGTGAAGCAATTGCACTCCAATAAAAAATTTAAAAGAAAGAAACATACAGAGCCGTCCTTGGGCCCCTCACCCGGGCCTTGTGATAACACCCTATAAACCCATGGTACAATATCATAACTAGGATATTGACTTTGACCCAGTCAAGACACAGAAACTCTGTCCCCACCGTGATGTCCGTGTTGTCTTTTATAGTCACACACACTTCCTCCCAACCCCAAGCCCATCACTAACCCCTAGAAACCACTAACCTGTTTTCTATTATTATCCTTTTGTCCTTTCAATGTTATATAAATGGAAGCAGTGTGTGAACTTTGGGGATTGGCTTTTATCATTTAACATACATCCCTTGTTGCTGCTGCTGTCCAGTCGTTCAGTCGTGTCCAGGTCTTTGTGACCCATGAGCTGCAGCACACCAGGTTTCCCTGTCCTTCACTCTCTCCTGGAGTTTGCTCAAACTCATGCCCATCAAGTCGGTGACACCATCTCACCATCTCCATCCTCTGTCATCCCCTTCTCCTCCTGCCTTCTATCTTTCCCAGCATCAGGGTCTTTCCCAGTGAATCTGCTGTTACAATGATCTGATAACTTGTTCCTTATTATTGCTGAATAGTGGTCCAGGTTACAGCTGTACCAGAGCTCACTTAACTAATTACCATTGAAGAACATCTGAGTTATTTCTAGTTTTTTACTATTACAAATAAAACATTGGCATATAGGATTTTATGTGAGCAGAAATTTTTATTTCTCCAGGGTAAATGCCCAGGAGTGAAATTATTGAGTCAAACTGTTTTTACCAACAGTGACTGTACCATTTTACATTCCCACCAACTAACTGAGTGATAATTTTTCCTCATCCTCATCAGCATTTGATGTTGCTATTATTTTTTATTTTAGCCATTCTGATAGGTATATAATATATCATTGTGATTTTAATGTGCATTTCCCTGATAACTAATGATATTAAGAAACTTTTCATGTGCTTTTCTGCCGTTTGTATGTCCTCTTGGGTGAAATGTCTCTGCATTAGAAATGTCCCACTCTCTAATCGGATTTTTGTTATTTTAGGACTGAATTTTGAGAGTTTCTAAAAAATATTCTAGATGTTGAGTCCTTGCCAGATATGTGGTTTGCAACAAGAACATGCAAAATCTTGGTAGCGCAAAAAATAAGCGTGTGTTTGCTTGTGTGTCTGGGTGAGCCGTGTGTTCTGTTGAGCCCTGCTGGCCACTCACACGTTGGGACGGATCCTCAGCTGAGGTGACCAGTGATTCAGCTTTGCTCCGTGTGTCTCTCATGCTCCAGCAGGCTGGTCTGCTCACGCTCTCAGGGAGCAAGGAAGAGGGTGTAAACAGGAAGGCCTCTGTGGATCGGGGACTCACGATCACTTTTTCTGCCCTCCCTGGGCCCAGGTAAGTCACAGAGTGAGCCAGGCTGAGGAAGGAGGAAACATACCCAGCCTCTTGGGAGAGAGAAACTCCAGGTACAACGGAGGCATCTGCTTGAGAGCAGGCAAGGAATCTGGGCCGTGAAAGGGCCCGATCTGCCACAACACACAAGGAACTGGAAAGTTAAAACAGGCAAGTATGAGACATGAGCAAACGAACATGAACAAGAGACAAATGAGAAACCCAGGAAATGAAAAGGTAGTCACCACATGAAAACCAAGCTGGCAAAGTAAACTCTAAGCAGACACAGATGAAAAGAGCATTAATAAGGTGGAAGATGATAGTGAGGAATTTATCAAGAATGTAGCAGAGACAAACCAAATGGTAAGAAACATAAAAGAAAAATCAAGACTCGGAANGTTGGTGATAGACAGGGAGGCCTGGCATGCTGCGATTCATGGGGTCGCAAAGAGTCAGACATGACTGAGTGACTAAACTGAACTGAACTGAGTCAGTTGCTAGAAAAACAGCAGTTGGGATTTTTGATAAACAGTTTGGGGAGTATTGTCCTTTTAGTGGGTTTCCCAGGTGGTTCTAGTGGTTAAGATGCCTCCTGCCAATGCAGGAGACATAAAAGGCGTGGTTTCAATCCCTGGGTTTTGAAGATCCCCTGGAGGAGGACATGGCAATCCACTCCAGTGGGCTGGAGAATCCCATGGATAGAGGGGCCTGGCGGGCTGCAGTCCATAGGGCCACACAGTTGGATATGACTGAAGTGACTTAGTACACTGGGGCTCACATCTTTTTTGTAAGATTAAGTTTTCCAATTCATGGAGACAGGATGTTTCTGTTTATCTAGGCTCTTGTTCCTTTCTTTCAACAATGTTTTGTACTTTTCAGTGTATATGTCTTACACTTCTCTTGCACAACTAAATTGATAAAGTTATTCCAAAGTGTTTTATTACTGCTGATGATATTTTAATTATAAGTGTTTTCTTAATTTTATTTTCAGATTGTTCACTGCTAGTGTGTAGAAATGCAGTTGAATTTTGTGTGTAGATCTTTTATATGTCAACTTGCTAAACTCATTTATCAGCTCTAATAGTTTATTTTATGGATTGTTTAGTATTTTCTGTGTACAAGTTCANCTTAATTTTATTTTCAGATTGTTCACTGCTAGTGTGTAGAAATGCAGTTGAATTTTGTGTGTAGATCTTTTATATGTCAACTTGCTAAACTCATTTATCAGCTCTAATAGTTTATTTTATGGATTGTTTAGTATTTTCTGTGTACAAGTTCAGATCATTTGTAAACAGATAATTTTCCATTTTTATTTCCAAAATGCATACCTTTCTTTCCTTTTTTCCCTCCCATAATTTTCTGTTCTGCAGTGCAGTTCTGAACAGATGTGATAAGAATGTATGTATATGGCATGTTTCTGATCATAGAGGGAGGCATTTCAGTCTATCACCATTTAGGATAGAGTTGTTCAGTTTGTCAGTTGTGTCCAACTCTTTGTGACTCCATGAACTGCAGCAGGCCAGGCTTCCCTGTCCTTCACTATCTCCTGGAGTTTGCCCAAACTCATGTCCATTGAGCAAGTGATGCCATCCAACTATCTTAATTCTGTCACCCTTACCCCATTCTCCCCTTGTCATCAGTCTTTCCCAGCATCAGGGTCTTTTCCAGTGAGTCAGCTCTTTGCATCAGGTGGCCAAAGTATCAGAGCTTCAGCATCAGTCCTTCTAATGAATATTCAGGATTGATTTCCTTTAGGATTGACTGGTTTGATCTCTTTGCTGTCCAAGAGACTCTCAAGAGTCTTCTCCAGCACCACAGTTCAAAAGCATTTATTCTTTGGTGCTCAGCCCTGTTTTCCCAGGGTATTTGTCCCCCCAAAAAGCTGCCTCATTTTGGATGATCAAATTATTGGATCACACGGTATCCACATTAATTCAGCATCAGTCCTTCCAATGACTATTCCATGGTTGATTTCCTTTAGGACTGACTGGCTTTATTTGCTGTCCAAGGGACTCTCAAGAGTTTTTTCCAGCACTACAATTTGAAATGATCAGTTCTTCAGTGCTCAACCTTCTTTATGGTCTGGCTCTCACATCCATACATGATTACTGGAAAAACCATAGCTTTGACTCTATGGACATTTATTGGCAAAGTGATGTCGCTACCTTTTAATATGCTATCTAGGTTTGTCACAGCCTTCTTCCAAGGAGCAAGCATGTTTCAATTTCATAAAAAGTTATTGTATGTTTTTATAGCTAACTTTATCATTTTGAGGAAGTTCTATTCTTAGATCATTGATGATTTTTCTCATGAAAGTGTGTTGGACTTTGTCAAATGATTTTTCTGTATCGAGATTACATTTTGTGTTTATTAAATATATAGGCTTTTTCCTATTCTATATATATTATATTGATATTCATATGTTGAATCAACCTGGGATTCCTGCATAAATCTCGCATGGTTGTGGGGTATAATGTTTCTTTTATGCTTTGGATTATCATCTTCTATTTTGTTGAGGATTGTGTGGCCGTATTTATGAGCAATATTGATCTTTAGTTCTCTGGTTTTGCTTGCCTTTTAATGCTTTGCTTAGTATTGTTATAAAGATAGTACTGGCATTATAAAATGATCTGGGAAGTATTTTCTCCTTGTCTAATTTTTGACAGAGTTTGCCAAGGAATCGTGTTAATTCATTTTAAAATGTATGATAGAATTCGCAAGTTTAGCTCTCTGGTACTGAACTTTTCCTGTGACAATAAATAAATATATATTTATATATATTTAAATTACAAACTCAATCCTTTTTTAATGTCTAGCTAGAGTTTTGATTTTTAAAAATAAGATTTAGTTTTGTATATTTCTAGAAAGTTCTTCATTTTATCTTGTTGCTTATTGACATGTTTATAGCAATTGTTTATAGTAATTCCATAAAATCTTTTTGTTTCTCTAAGATGAGTAGTATCTCCTTTTTATTCCCAGTTTTAGTAATTTGAGTCTTTTTGTCATGGATGGTCTATCCAAAGAATTTTTCAATTATGTTTATAACAAAAAATTCTTTGTTTTGCTTTTTTCTCTAGTTGCTTTCTTATATTTATTTTCCCACATGAATCCCTACTTCTGTTTGCTTTGGAGCTAATCTGTTCTTCTTTAGCTAGTTCCCTTGTCTTGAAAACTGCTTTTGCTGCATGTATAAGTTTTAGTGTTTTGTGTTTTGTTTTCTTTCATCTCAAATGTTTGCTAATTTCATGACTTATTTTTTAACTATTATTTATGAGTGTATTGTTTAATTTCCAAATTTTTGTATATACTCCAAATTTCTGTTATTTATTTTATTTCATTCCATTGTCAGAAAACATACTTTGTGTGATCTCAAATCTTTTAGGTGTATTGCTATTTCCTGGTGGTCTCCTGGTTAGTGTTTGGTGCTCTTCATACCGTGGCTTGTCTTCATTCCCTGGTTGGGGAACTGAAATATCCCACAGGCTGCATGGCACAGCCAAGAAAGGAAAGAGAAGAAATACATTGAGACTTACTTTATGGACAGCATCCACTCTGTCCTGGAAAATGCTATGTGTACACATATGTAGCATTTTCCAGGACAGAGTGGATGCTGTCCATAAATTGAGTGGTACTACTCTATAAATCAGAGAAGGCAATGGCACCCTACTCCAGTACTCTTGCCTGGAAAATCCCATGGACAGAGGAGCCTGGTANAAATGCAAAATAGGGTTATGTTGGTGTGTACACAAGGTTAGCAGGACGCCTGCCCCCACCAGGCCCGACAGCCTCCTACAGGGGGATCTGTGGCCAGCTCATGCCAGACCCTCAGGGCCATTTGCCCTTGGGCTCGGGAAGAAGCTGCCTGTTCCCCTGGGAAAAAGGGGGGCTCCCCTGAGAGAGCGCAGCTCCACCCTTGGTGTGCGTTCAGGGACACACAAGACCAGAGGAAGAAGGCCAGGGTGCGTCTCTTCAAACACTGATGAAGGAAGCCGAAACCTGTATAAGTAAATCCTCACACAAAAGGCAGCCAGCTGGCTCTCTGGATGTTTCCACCTGTATTCACAGGAATCGAGTTTCTGTATTACTAGTAGAGGACACTGCACACTTAACCAACATCATTGCAATTTACTGTTCAGACCCAGCAGAAGATAGAGCTGGGCTGCTTTGCATCTGGATCGGGGGCTGCAGTGGCAGTAACTGGAAGAAGGCTCATCTGCTCCGCTGCTAGAGACCACAGACCCTCCCCAAGGGCCCATCCTCCCCGGGGAAGGAGTGCACAGGGCACAGGATGGGGGTGATTAAGAGCACGGCCCTTGGGGCAGAGCCAAGCTCTGTCAATCGCGGGTCCCATGACCTTGGGCGAGTGTCCCAGCACAGGATCCTCACCCACAGGGAAGGTGGAGGTGGTGGTCTCCCCAAAAGACCCCCTCCCCTCATCACCATGCTCTGGAGCAACCTGACTAAGGAAGGCCGGTCCCAAATCCTGGATGAGGGAGAGCAGTGCATTTTATTAAAACTGTACCTTTTTTGAGAGGTGTTTTTTTTTTTTCTTCACGTGAATCATTTTTAAAGTCTGTTGAATTTGTTACAATTTTGCTTTTTATGTTTTGGGGTTTTTTTGGCCGTGAGACCTCCGATCGAACCACTACCCCCCCACATTGAAAGGCAGAGTCTAAGCCACTGGACCACCAGGAAAGTCTCAATTAAAAGTGCAGAAACCAGCCTTTCCTCTTTGGAACAATGCAGAACCAATTTCAAGGCCCCCAGGGTCTGCTGTTAGAACAAGATCTGCCATTAGGTCCCCAGATACACACAAAGGATGACTGTAAACATTTCAAATCAGGGCGGGAGGATTCTCCCAAGAAGCACCTCGGGTCTCTCAATGTACAAATCAGCCGTCGCTCAATGACTATACTCTGGAATCCAGTGGCACCCAGTGGAATTAAAAATTTTAATTATCATTAAAAAAAAGGAGTACTTATCATCTGAATAAGCGTTTCAGCACACACATCATGAAATGATGGTTCTGAATAGAATTTCTGTTGGTCGACTGCATAAGCAATACCTCTCGTTGCTGGAATAACGTCTCAGAGGCAGAATAATGACGACATGACAATCTATGTAAATCAAGAACTGCATGTGGGTTTATTTTACATTTGAGAAAACAGTGGATTTAATTGTGTGAACCAAAATGTACTGTACAATATTAATGATAGAACATCAAAATGTATAATTAATAGTGCATCGCTTGCTTTGTCTTCATTTATTTATTTTCGTCTGATATACATGCATCTGGAAAGACGCAGGTGCCAGTAAAATTTCTCTATTTAAATCAAGCTGCAGGAACTAAATTTTATTCAAAAATTGTGGTTTTACATTATATACACAGAAATTTAATATAAAATGACAATATAAAAAGTTAAAAGAGAAAGCATACAGCCAGAAGGTACAAAGAAAGTTGAATAGATTAAAATGGTACGATATGTAACATATACGAGTTTTTAAGCTGATGCTGGCAATTTACAAGGAAAGGACGCCAACATTTGCCCGATTTTTTTTTTTCATTTATCAATGCAGCACGCTTATAGAAAGGTCGGCTTGTACCAAAGCTTACATTTGTAAATAACTATAAACCGCAGTATTTTACAGGAAAAAAGAAATAGCATTTTTACACATTTTTAAATAATAACTTGCATACTTTTTTTTTTTTGCCAAAAGTGGCATTTTTCAGCATCCAGAGGGTTTGGGCATAGTGGCAACTGGGGTGTTTGCTGTTTTTGTTGTTAGTTTTTGTTTTCTGTTTTAAACGTATGACGTTGTGGCTTCCTAACCCCCATGTCCTAGACAACTTTCTGCTCTCCAACAGCTGCATGCATGCTTCCTTCACAAACCAGTTCTGCATATAAAAGCTTGTTTTTTAATTATTAAATAAGTTTTGTGTCTGACACAGCTTTTGATCTGAATGAAATGCCTTTAAGCCTTTTTTTTTTCTTTTTCTTTTTTGAGTGAAAGGCACAGAAATGCGATTGCAGTCCTCACAGGGTTAAATCTGACACTAGGAGGTCCTCTGACCTTTACTGTCATGGCAGCTTTGTAATTTTAGGACGGCGTCTATCTCTGTCATTTGTGTCTTTCTTTCCTGCTAAGTAAGTGTCTCGGAGGAGTGTGCCCCACTATCTCCTACAAAAGAGAGCTGAACATCGAGAACAGATGTTGAAAATAAAGGTCAGACTCTGACTCACAGAAAAAGAAAAGGAACATGCACGATCGGACGAAGAGCATATAAATATAACTACAAAATATGCGTAAGAAAAACCAAGGTCCAGACAGGCGGTCAGCAACCGAGAGCGGGCTGATTTCGGAGGCTCAGGCCGGGCCTAGTGCAGTACGACGTTAGTGCAATGCGCCGCGGGCGCGGGCCCGGGGCTACTGTTTCTCCAGCTCGGTCACATAGATCAGGTGGTCCTCGGGGGACTTGCCGTGGGTCTTGCTGAGGTGCAGTTTGACTGCGTGCTTGCTCGCGAAAGTCCGGTTGCATAGCTTGCACTGGAATGTGGAGCCCAGCTCGTCCTCAGCGACCCCCGAAGGGCCCAAGGCTTTGCTCGCCAGGACTTTGGAAACATTCTGCTGTTCTTGAATCTGGTTTAGGGGCAACTTGGAGAGATCCTTCAAGCTGAAGCCTAAGTGTGTCTCTAGGTGATTGATGTACGTGGAAGCAGTTCTGAACTGAGAGGCACAATCGTTGCAAAAGAAAACAGGATGCCCTGTGTCCAGGTTCTTCAGGAACTTGGTCCCCCCTGTCCTCCGCAGCTGGTACTTGACGTTGGCCAGCCAGTGGCTGATGGTGGTCATGGACAGCCCAGTGAACTTGGAGATGTGGACCCGCTCCTGGGGGCCCAGGTCAGACATGATGTACTTCCCCTCCGCTGTCTCGCGCAGGCTCGAGGCAAACTGGGCCTGCAGGATGAGCAGGTGCTGCGGGTTCCAGTTGGACTGCCGCCCCTTCCGCTTGTGTACGGGCGATAGCTCGTCCAGCGCCTCCTCGAAGCTGCTGCCGTCAGCGTCCGACTTCTCCGACACAGTGGAGGGCGTGGAGGACTTGGGCGTCAGCCGCCCTGTGAGGTTCTTCACCATGTCCGAGATGTCCATGAGTGCGCTCTCCCGGAGCGGCGAGGACACGCCGTCAGCGGCGCCGGGCACCAGAGGCTTGCTCTTGGACTTGGTCAAGTCGATGGGCTGGTCGCTGTTCTCGTAGAAGTAGCGGTCAGCGGCGCCAGGCGGCTTGGCAGGAGGGGCAGGGTAGGCCGGCTTGTCCAGCATGCTGGTGCTGATCTTGTAGAGCATGGCCAGCGGGTCCAGCGAGGGGCTCACGGGCCTGGACACCTTGCCCAGGTGGGTGTTCATGATGGACTGCAGGGCGCTCAGCGGGTTGATGAAGGAGGGCTCAGGTGAGTGGTCAGTGATGATGGCCAGGTTGTTACAGCCGTTGGTCACTTTGGCCTTGAGGGGCTCCGTGCCGTTTGGGGTGTGGGCATCCCCCACACCCTCCTTCTTGGCCTTTCCCCCCTCGGCCTCGGGGCCCTTCTTGGGCTGCGGCTTGCTGCTGCCCCCCAGCTCCTCGGCCCTGGGGAAGTCCTTATTCTCCTTGGCCGCTGGGGACGCAGCCTTGGCCGGCGAGCCCTTCTCCTTCTCTGCCGGCCTCTCCTCCTTTTTCACGCAGACCTTGCCCGTGACCTTCTCTACCAGCTCCTCCATGGCTGACACGTTGCTCTTGTGGGGCGGCGGCGTGAGGCTCCCCGGGGAGTGCAGGAGCGCCCCGTGCTCAGCGGATAGCGGCTTCACGCCACCGGCAAAGGACGGCTGCATCTGGACGCTCTGCACTGCCGGCGGCGGCTTCACGGTGCCCGGCAGCTGGTAGGCGGCGTGGATGCTCGGGTAGCCGCCCCACGAGGGTGCGCCATTCTGGGCTTTGCTGATGGCCGTGGAGACCGTATTCTCCAGGGACTTGAGGATGTCCACGCCGCCCTTGGTGCTGTCGTCCAGGTCTTCCTCGCGGAGGTACTGGTAGAGGGCAGTGGGTTCGAACTTCTCGCCCGTGTCCTCGCCCTCCTCCTTGATCTTCTTGTCCGCCTCCCCGGCCACCAGGGCCGCCTTGTCCTTCTCGGGCTCCTTCTCCTCCGCGGCGGTGGGGCCCGCTGGAGAGTCAGGCTGCTTCTTGACGTGGGCAGCGGCAGTGGCGGCGGGGAGCCGGGTGTGCGTGGTCGGCGGCAGGGGGATGGACTGGATCTTCTCCTCCACCACGGGGTCCAGCACCAGCTGCTTCCCCTTCTTGGAGGCAGAGGTGGTCACCTTCAGGAAGTGCCCGGTGACCATCATGTGGGCGGTGAGCTGCTGCAGGGTGTCATGGGAGCTGCCGCACTCCATGCACTTGAGGATCTGGGCCTTGCGGGCCTCGAACTGCCAGGTGTAGCTGGCCCCGTTCTGGTAGCCGTAGCGGTTGTTGGGCGTCACGTAGGGGTTGGCCGTCTTCTGCTCCTTGGCTGCCTCGCTCAGCGCCGCCTCGGCCGCCGCCGCTCCCGCTGGCTCGGGGGAGCCGGGGGCCGCCAGCTCGTGCAGCGCCCGCTTTTTGGTGGAGGGGACCAGCTTGGTAAGGGCCGGCACGGGCTCCTTGAGAGGCACTTTCTGGTAATGCTTCGTCTTGATCATGTGCACGCTGAGGTCCTGCAGGGACTCGAACGAGTGCCCGCAGTACATGCACTTGAGCACCTTCTGCGCGTCCTCCTTGCCCTCCATCTCCATCAGCGAGCGCTTCCGGGGCTTGGACCACCGCTTGGTCTTCTCCGAGTCCTTGTCCCTGTTGTCGTCGCGGTAGTGCCCCGTCTCGTTCATGTGCACCGTCAGCTCCACCAGCGTGTCGTAGGCGGCGCTGCAGTCCTTGCAGCGGAACTTGCTGGCGCCAGTGAACACCGAGCCGTAGAGCTTGTTGTTCTGGCGGTAGAGCTGCACGGTGCTGAAGAGGCTGGGCTCCGGCAGCAGGCCGTACGACGACGTCTGCTGCAGCGTCTTGGCCAGGGCGGCCTGGTGCCAGTCGTAGCCCGAGCCGCCGCTGGCGCCCGAGCCCGAGCTGGGGGTGCTCGCCGTGGTGCCCGTGGCCCCCGCGGTGCTGGTGGGGGGCGTGGGGGCGGGGGTGGAGCCCTCCTTCTGGGCCGCATCGCTGGTGCTCGTGGTCGAGGCTGACTTCTTCAAGTCCAGGGCCAAGCTGGACCAGCAGGACTCGGAGAAGAGGTTTGCGTACACGGCCTTGATCTGGGCCAAGCTGTCTTGGGGGTAGGAGACGCCCTCCGCGCCCTGGCGCTCCTCCTTCTCCTCCTTGGAGGAGGAGCTTTTGAAGTGGGCGGGCTGGTCGCTGTGTTCGCTGAAGGGCGAGCCGTAGCCCGCGTCCTGGTTGGTTGCGGTGCTGATGGGGGAGTTCTGGTAGCTCTGGGCCTCCTTGATCTCCGCCTCCTCGCTGCACCCGAAGTCAGCCTCCTGAACGTCCCCAGGCAGCCCATCCTCCTCCACGCTCCCCTCGCCTATCGCTGCTGCTTTCAGTTCTTCCTCAGGAACATAAGCTAGGAGAGAGCAAGGAAACACAGTGAGAGGCGGATGGCACCCCGAGCGCGCGGCCTCCCCAGCGCTCACGCCATCTTTAAAAAGACGTTTCTCAGCCCAGGCTACAAGGCCGCCCCCACTTTACACACCAACCCGCTGCAGCGCCACGGTGGAAACAGGTTTCCACCAAGGCAAGCCCCCCAAGCCCGCCGAAGTGAACACATTTCAACGGAAGGGCAGCGTCTGCCCTCTTCTTAGAGATGTCGGTCTGACCATCATAGCTGGATGGGAAGACAACGGGGGAGAGAAACAGACGAGGCCCCGGCTCCTCTGCCTGCAGACTCGCCTGCAGACTCTTCCCTCTGTAAGCAACGGGGTCCCTCATGAGCCTCCCCATGGGGGGACCTGGTTGTCAACTTTTAGGGAAAGATACCCCATGGACAGGCTTCTATGGTGTCCATAAATAAAAACACGCTTCAGTGGTAAGTGATAAAAATAGTCTCCACTAAAAAAAGAGGAAGCAACATAGCACCACCGTCCCCTGCCTGGATGGAATAGAAGTCACCCACAGGGGACACCAGGCAGGTGTCAAAGAGCCCCGGATATACAAAGCAGCATTGTTCCCAAGAGCTGAAAGGTGGAAACAACCCAAATGTCCACTGATGGTTGAACAGGTGAACGAAGTGTGGTTTACACACACAATGGGATATTATTCAACCTTTAAAAGTAAGGAGAGTCTGATGTATGGTTCAGTATGCACTAAATCAGGGGCATTATGCTCAGTATAACAATGTTAGGTTTCATCACTAAGTCATGTCCAACTGTGTACTGTGGACCGCCAGGCTCCTCTATCCATGGGATTTCCCAGGCAAGAATACTGGAGTGGGTTGCCATTTCCTTCTCCAGGAGATCTTCCCGACCCAGGGATCGAACCCACATCTCCTGCATTGCAGGTGGATTCTTTACCACTGAGACACCTGGGAAGACTTGAAGCCAGCCACAAAAGACAAATACTTAGGAGTCCCCTTACATGAGACACCTAGAGTAGTGAGGTCTACTCACAGAGACAGGAAGAGAACAGTGGTTTCCAGGGCCAGGGGACAGGGAGGAATGGAAAGCTACCTATTACACTGCTATATTTAAGATGGATAACCAGCAAGGTCCTACTGTATAGCACAGGGAACTCTGCTCAGTGTTATGTGGTAGCCTGGATGGGAGGGGAGTCTCGGAGGGAGAGGACACATGTATATGTATGGCTGAGACCCTTTGCGGTAACCTGAAACTATCACAACGTTGTTACTCAGCTATCAGTTCAATTCAGTTCAGTCGCTCAGTCGTGTCCGATTCTTTGAGACCCCATGAATCACAACACGCCAGGCCTCCCTGTCCATCACCATCTCCCGGAGTTCACTCAGACTCACGTCCATCGAGTCAGTGATGCCATCCAGCCATCTCATCCTCTGTCATCCCCTTCTCCTCCTGTCCCCAATCCCTCCCAGCATCAGAGTCTTTTCCAGTGAGTCAACTCTTCTCACGAGGTGTCCAAAGTACCTGAGTTTCAGCTTTAGCACCACTCTTTCCAAAGAAATACTCAGCTATCCTCCAATACAAAATAAAAAGTTTAAAAGAGGGGAGAAAAAAAAGAAGTTGGTGTGTAATGGGTGGAGAGTTCCAGTGTGGGAAGATGGGAAGATCTGGAGATGGATGCTGGGTTTGGCTGCATAACAGTGTAAACTTAATGCCACTGAGCGAGCCATGCCCGTAAAATGGTTAAAATAGTAACGTCTGAGTTACGAATATTTTCACACAATAAAAAACTGTTTAACCTAACAATGCCTATAGTAGGTACTACAACGGCCTGTTACGGGCCAAGCTGCACAGAGGGTGACTTCTCAGAGTGAAAGCGGCGTTTCCCAGAAGCAGCTCAGGCTGCTGACAGCTGTCCGGGGAATGAGAGGGATGGAGGGCATATAAACGCCTGGATGGAACCTGGCTGTTTACTGCAGAACATTTCAGATCCTTCACCTTGTGACAGGTCTTGTCAGTTCCCAAGGGGACATAATTGCCTGCACCACTTAACTGATCTGACCAGCGTGCTTTTACTTCTTTCTCTCTTCTTTTTTTTTTTTTTGTATGTGTGTGTGTGTGTGGAAATAACTAATGTTCCGTCAACTACCTGGGAAATTTAGGGTTAAGATATTTCCAGAAAGGCCCTATTAAAATGCACTGATATGACCTGAGAGGGTGTCTCATTAAGTAGAATCACTCATTATCACATTATCAGAGCCGGACCCTGAGGGAATGTGGCGGGCAGCGCCGCGTTTTCAGGGACAGTGATGGAGAGACAGAGAAGGAGGCGGCTGCCCAGAGGCTGGACGCGGGGCAGGAGGGAGCCACACAGGAGCGTCCGCGCCCGCCCACCAAGGGCTCTGCACACGGATGCACACACGGTGGACACGCATGCTCCCCCGGGCCTTTCAGCTCCCTGCCCGCCCTCCGCTTCTCCACGGGGCTGGCCCGCACCTGGGCGGCGGCAGGACCAGGCAGGTACATCCCAGCTGCTTCCTAGAAGACGGCAGTCCTGCCTCGGCCCACTAGCAGCTCAGGGAACCACAGCCCGTGGGTCCTGCTCTGAGAGCGTGAAAAATAACCGACAGCGCGAGCCCTCTGGGTCACACAGGCGTCCACACCTGCACAGCGGCCTGCCTGAGGCTGTGGCCTCCCTGGAAACTGACCGTGAACTCGACAGCTTTCTCCTTTCCCCATGACCATTACAGGTTTAGGACAGTTCAGGGTCCCAAGTGCCCACGGCTGGGGCCCTCAGCCAGAAGACCGAAGCTCCGGTCACACCCACCGCCTGCAGGCCCCCTGGCCCTGGCCTGAACACCAGGCCCACCTCTGAGGATTCCGATGGGGACACTTGAGGCCTCGGGCATCCTGGGCAGAGCCCTCTGAAGACAGAGGCACCGGGTCCCCAGGGTGTTGGCCCAACTCCCAGCTGCCCCCCACAGTGCGCCCTCTGAGCCACACTCTGGGGTCACCTAGAAGGTGATCACCTAGGGGGAGGCTGCCCACTAGACCCAGATGGTCCACTTTCGTGAAAAGAAGGTCCACACCAGCAACTGACTGAAGGGAAGCCTCTGACCAGACACATTTGCCTCAGCTGGGGAGCCCGGCGCTTGCTGGCACCCTGCTCACTGCTGCACCGCCTGCAGGCTGCTGCCCCCTCAACGGACGGCCACAAGCTCCACCGCCCGCCCGCAGCAGGCACCATCAGGGGTGCGGAGTGAGCAGACCTCTTTCCTCTTCCTCTGGAAACACAGATGAGGGCTCCCTCTACCTCCAGGGGGTGTTCAGCACCCACCGGTCATGCATGTCTGCGTCCCAGCAGAGCTGGTATCCTAAGAGCGTGGCCCATTCTGGCCTGTCCTCCCCACCCCTGACACGGACCCGTCTGCACCCGGGAGCCCCAAGCTGAGCTCAAACGCCTCTCACTCTGCCCTCTCCAGCCGCAGGGCAACAGTCACTGCTGGAACCACAGAAAGCACACCCTGGCCTCCTAAGGGGCACTGCTTTCTGCCATTCCATCCTCGGACACCGGTCCCCCATTTTCCAGGGGGTGGAGAGGTGGGGGACGCCTAACACGCCTGCCTTCTGGGGCTCATCTCCCAGGGGAGACACAAGCAGAGCTGAGCTCTAGGGGGACTTGGGGTGCAGCCTGGGGCCCACCAGTGTCCCCCTATCGGGCTGAGCACATCCAGCTCCCTGACGCCCCATGGGGATACAGTCCCCCTGACTCCCTGGCCCAGTCACACTTCTGGGAGCTCTCCAGGATCAGGGCGCAGCTTCCTGCATCCACCATGCCTGTCCCCCTGCCGTGTCCCTCTGCGGCCTCTTTCTAGCCGGCCTTGACTTCTTCCCTGACTCCTCCTGGGCACACCCATGACCACCAGATCCATGTCAGTGTGAAGCCCCTCCAGAGGGGCCCTTGGGTTCTCCCGCCCATCAAGGGAGGCTGCGCTCCGTGAAGCCCTCCTGAGTGCTGTCTGAGCCCATGTGGCATCGGGCACACAGAAGGAGCTCCAGATGCTATGACCTGACCTATCAAATGTGGGTGTCCCATGGGCACCCCCAGTCAATTACAGACAGACACACGGCTCCCTCCACCCCTCCAGACCTAGAAGGGCTGCCCCAATAAAAGCTCACTTTCTCTTCCTGAGTTAGGAATTTCCTAGCTCAGTGGTTACTGAACCACCGCACATAAGCTGTCCACACCAGAAAAGCGAGTTACCCTCAGCTCTTCCTGTCCTCCAGCCCTGTACCCAACGTGGCCTCTGCCCGAATGTGGACCCCCCAGGCCCGTCACCAGACATTGCAGCAGCCTCTTCCCTCTTGTCTGGCCTCTTCCCTCTTGTCTGGCCACGCTCCTCCTCTGTGACCCTCGAGCTAAGATCTTTGTTACAAGCCCAGGAGTAGCACAGGGGATGCAAATCCCTCCCTCCACCACGTGTCAGCCCCTGAGCACTCCGGTCCCGGGGGGGCACCACCCCCAACCTCTGCTTCTCTGCCTGGGGATGATGCTCCTCCTCAGCGGGAGGCTCCGATGTCACCTCTTTCATGAGGCTGCTTAATCCCCACCTGGAATTCATTCCCTGTGGAATTAAGAGATGTTTACCTGTCTGTCCTCATCATCAAACTGTGAACTTGCTCGTTTAATTAAAACTGCTGGGCACCCCTGCCCACCTCCCAGGCTGGGCATTTTCATTTCTTCCCCTCATTTTAACCCTCACAACCCTACAAGGCAGTGTCCCTGAGAAGCCCATTTTACAGATGAGGAAATGGAGTCTCAAGAAGTTGGCCGACTCCCTCCAGGTCACACAGGAGACAGACAGATGAGGGGCCACCTGACTCCCAGCCCGAGGCCCCTCCACTCACCATCTCAGGACCCAGTTACTATCCTTTGTTGTGTTAGCACCTCAGTGCCGAAAACACTCGGAGTAAATGCTTGTGAATGAAGTAGTGGCCCCAAGTAATTCTGTGTCCCTGGTGGCTCAGTGGTAAAGAATCTGCCTGCAATGCGGGAGACCCGGGTTCAGTCCCTGGGTTGAGAAGATCCCCTGGAGAAGGGAAGGGCTACCCACTCCAGTATTCTTGCCTGGGAAATCCCATGGACAGAGGAGCCTGGCAGGCTATGGTCCACGGGTTCACAAAGAGTCAGACATGACTAAGCAACACACACTTCCACTTTCTAATTCTGTATCAGTATTTAGGACACTTCTTATGTGCCCTTCATGCTGTTATGAATGAGAGAATCCCAACGAAAAAAGAGTAAGAGGAGAGAAATATCTAGTGGGTGATGTTTTGCTTATACCTATGATGCAACATTGCAAACTTTGTTTTAATGACAAGGAGAGATTCATTAAATGGAAAAAGCAGAAGACAAGCGTATTCACAGCACAATGGAAAAATCCTCTTAGAAAATATTAATAGTTTTTTTTCTAGATAATGAATATATGGGTTTGTTGACTGAAGTGGCTCTTAGTAAATAGCTCTGTTTTCAAAATCGTCAGTGTTTTCAGTTCAACACACACGAATTAGCCGTTTCACGCCATTTCTGGAATGAAATAACTGGAAACAGCCACTAGCCAGACCCTGGGAATTAGGGAGCTGGAGAAGGGCAAGGCCCAGCCTGGGGGCGGGAATGTGGGACGGGCTTTGTTCATTCTGACTTTTGTGTTTTTTCATGTTAAAAGGTAAGAATCGGGGAGCACGACAGAGGGGTGCAGGTGGTATCGGGGTTTCTGCAGCAGGATCTTAGAGGCGCTGAGAGTCTGTCCGCGCATCTGCCGCCTGTCTCCTTCCCGCCCCACTCCTGCTCCCTCATCGCCCCCAGGGGAGTCTCCACCCAGCCTCCCCCAGGGAGGGGGCCGAGGGTCCCACTGACAGGCGAGGAGCTGGCAGGGCCTCTCCTGAGGCCCTCAGTCCCCAAGCTCACCCAGCGCTGCACCGCCTGCAGGCTGCTGCCCCACAAGGCTCCATCACTCCATCTTCCGCCAACATGGTCCCTGTCCATTTCTAGACTCCCAGGATTCCTACTTTATCACACACTCCTCCACTGTATTTATCCCCATAAGCTCTTATTCTTTGGCTATTTCCCTGTTCTACCATGTATTATAAATTAACTTTTCAACTCTAATTTACAAGGGACGCAAGGAAATACAGACCCGGGAGCAGCTGGGGGCGGGCAGCGTCGGTCCTAGGTCCTCACACTGGATGCCCTTCTGACCGGCTCCTCCCTGGATGCACGGGCCTGGCAGCATCAGCTTTGGAAAGAAGTGCACGTGCCTCCCCGCTCTTGGCACACCACCCTTTCTAGGGGTCCTCGGACCAAGCTCCGGTCAGTGTCACCCTACCCCATGGTGCTTGTGGTCACATGAACACATGGACGATGAGCCACCCACAGATGCCAAGGGTTTCAAGGGATTCTTTGAAAGCAGTGCCTAAGCCTCTTTCTCCACCTACCCCCCAACAACCGCCCCCACCTTCCAAAACGGCTCGAACCAGGAGCCTCAGAAGGATCCAGAAACCGGGTTTCGCTTGAGAATCTGGGCCTGGGGCAAGTGGACAGGGTTGCGCAGGTCTGCAGGCTGGACCCCAGGGCGTCTGGAGGCAAGACCACAGGGCTTCAGTAGCAGGCAGGACAGAGTCCTTTCTCCTGTCATGTTGGCATCAGAGAGGCAGGGGCCATATAGACACCGCCCCCCCAACCATATCTGTCCCACCCGGCAAGTGCAAGAGTGACCCCAAGTGCACAGGGGCTGGGGGTGGCGTTCACCTGCCCGTGCCCGTCCAGGCTGCGGGGCCACTGTTGTGGTTCTAGGTTGAAGGACAGACCCCCATCATCATCTGAGGACAGACTCACAGAAGGGACAGACTGACCCACGCGCTCCACTCACGGATTCCGTCCCCGGGGCCTCCATCTTCCCAGCCCTGGGGCTGCAGGAAGGATGTGTAGGAACGTTAGACACACCGCTCTCATCACTAAGCTCCACTCTGAGCTCATCCAGCCCTGCGATCGGACCCTTACAAGGAGCCAGGAAGTGCCCACAACGGGCACCTTCCCGTCCCAGGGAACGCGGGCCCGTGGCTGGCCTCTGTTGCTGTGTAGACGTGAGGTTTGGGCAGCGGATTATTCGGGAAGTGCCCTCCTGCAGACTTCCTGATCACAGCCGCCCAGGGGAAGGCGGGGGCCCAGAGCGGGTGCCCACACAGAGAAGCTCCTGGTTTGGCTCTTCCCCAGGCCCGAGGGGGCAGGCGGGGGAATACACGACCGGAATCGGGTTGGGGAACTTTGTTTATCCGGGCTTGCTTTTCCTCATTAGCACACATAATTGAGAGCTGGCTGTGAACGAGGGAAATGGAAATTCAAAAGTGACAACTGTGAAACCCAGGCCTTGGCTCTCTGCTTGGGCTCCGGCTCACAGCAAAGACCGAATGTGGCTATTGTGTTGCCACCTGGTGAAACTATACAGTCAGACCAAATTACATGTTTATCTACATCAAACTAGGTTTCAGACTGGCAAACGTGATGCCCATGGACAGATGGCCGTTATATCAAAATATATCTACTCCAAGGGGCCAATTCACAAAAAGGGCTTACGCACACCTCCATGATAAACGCACAGCTTCAACTCATTGTAAAATCTTGCAGAACACACTTGTCTTCCAAATTTATCACTGAGCACTTCTGAAGTAACTTCACCTGTGTTACAAAGACAGCAGGTAGTTCTGACGAAGGTCAGAAGACACTGGGAAATAGAAAATGCAGAGAAAGCAGATAAGGAGTCAGAACCCATTTCTTGCTTCTCTGAAAGAACATTAAATACAAGTGGGATGGACGTTAATTTACAAACCTCAGCTCTGATTTTTTTCGCGGGAAGGTTGACAATCTGTCAAGCGAATCTGAAAGGCCGTTTTCACTCTGATGTGGAAGAAGTGAGACTTTTTCTGTCACTTTGGCCAGCTTAAGGGGTCTGGTTCCAATGGCTCGTGTGCGGGTTTGCTAAACCACCTGACTGATAACGAGGATTTCTTTTCGTAAAACCGGACAGAGGCCCCGCTTTAGAATTGTGGAGTCTGCAAATAAAATGGCCTATGGGTTTTACCCAATTCTAATTAGAAATCCACAGGTAACTCCCTTAAAATAAGTATGACATGTCCCCTTTCTCCCTGGCCTGGAATTCAAGGTAAGTGGGAAACAAACAACCTCATTTCAGAGCGCCCCTCCCAGCAAACACATCAGATATGACTCTCCTGTCTGGACTTTGCTGCAGTTACAACAGTGTCACTCAGCAAGCGACAAAGCACAAATCAGAGCTTAAGTCTCAGTTAAAAAGACTGAAAACCTTCTCTGATTTTCAGCAGTGTTAGGAGGAAAAGGGAGAAGGCAATGGCACCCGACTCCGGTACTCTTGCCTGGAAAATCCCACGGACGGAGGAGCCTGTTGGGCTACAGTCCATGCAGTCGCTAAGAGTCGGACACGACTAAGCAACTTCACTTTCACGACTGAGCGATTTCACTTTCCCTTTTCACTTTCATGCATCGGAGAAGGAAATGGCAACCCACTCCAGTGTTCTTGCCTGGAGAGTCCCAGGGACGGAGGAGCCTAGTGGGCTGCCGTCTATGGGGCTGCACAGAGTCGGACATGACTGAAGCGACTTAGCAGCAGCAGGAGGAAAAATAAAAGAAAAAAAAATTATGAGAATCTTGAAAAATTAAAGAGAAGTTGAAATGAAATGAAGAACAAAAGATAAATAACTCCTGTATGAACCCAGGAAAGCAAAACAGCTATTCATGACTAACGGACTGTGTGTTAACAGACAAGGCAAATGTTTTCTTGATCCACGCTGAAGAGCCAGCCATCTCTAAGACACACACTACCAATGCCATGTACGGGGAAGTCGACATTTCAGTTCCTGCCTCTCCTTTTGGGGCAGGATAAAGACCACATTAAGACAGTCTGATAAGTCTGGGTCCACAAACCCAGCATCAGCCAAGTAGGTCTGAAACCAGGTCCTGACCTAGATTTTCTACCACCTGAAATGAGAAAAGACTTTCATCAGAGAGAGTAAGATTCACCCTGATGGCTGACATTCAGAAGTCTGGAGAGGAGACTTGGGCATGAAACAGCTCTTCAAGTGGCTTAAATGAGAATAAAGCAATGTAACTCATCATATTCTGAACCCCATGCGGGACTTACGTCTCAGACACGTATCTCCACATGCACATCAAGCAGCTTGTTTTCATAAACACACAGGAAAAGACAGGAAACATCAGGTCGCTGTGGACTGGGGCGTGGGTGTGAGCAGTGCAGGGTATACCCCTGCAGGTCTCAGTGGCACACCTACTGTTAACACGAAGTTAGGAGAATTTTTGTCTTTATATTACGGTCGGTATAAATTATGTACCAAAGTGATAGATGGAGAACAAGCCTGCCCTACATAATTACTGCTGCACTTGGCTAGGTGCTTAACACAAGGTCAGGTGCACCCGACTTTCTTGAAATTCCCTTAATAACAATAATGGTGTCTGAATCAGTTACATCCACACTATCATATCAGAAAATATCATTCTCTTATCATAATTGGGTTTCCCCAGTGGTTCAGCGGTGAGGAATCTGCCTGCAATGCAGGAGCCGCAGGAGACGCAAGTTTGACCCCTGGGTCGGGAAGATCCCCTGGAGGAGGGCATGGCAACCCACTCCAGTGTTCTTGCCTGGAGAGTCCTGTGGACAGAGGAGCCTGGAGGGCTACAGTCCATGGGGTCTCAAAGAGTCAGGCATGACTTAGCATGCAAACATGCATCATAATAATTGGGTTTATTCTTACAATTATGTAAATTCTCCTAGTTGCTCTCCTAGATGCTTTTTTGGAAATTTCGCCTACACAGAGACAGAGGGACTGAGAAAGACATACAGAAACATCCAAGCTTGGACAGAGTAATTATTGGTCATGATACTTTGTTTTCATCACGAGCTACAATGTTCTAAAAATTCACATGGATACAAATATACAGAATACACTAAAATATTTGTAGACATTTTTTCTTTCTAGTGATGGAACAGAGCAATATATGTCACGAGGTGAATGAATACCGCTGTTTAGCCTTAAAAGATTTGGATGTGAGCAGCTACTGAATCACAGAAAACAGAATCAACTCGACGAGGCTGCATTTTCTCTGCTAGAACCCTCGGCTCCCCTCTGCCCTCACCCACCCCCACCCTGAGGAAATCTGATGAATGAATAAGCGTAGAAACGGTAACTGCAGCATTAAATTCTTCTTCTACAATCACTTACAGAAAGAAATGACATTCCTCCCATCAAATAAAACAAAGACTTCAAATCATCATCTCTGCTATTTCTTTTTGTGTCAAAACAGCTTTGCCATCACTCCCCCCCGCCGCCACCACCGCCCCCAGCCCTCCCGAGCCCAGCACGCGGTGTGGAGCGT
>SJYV01023152.1:1910454-1957093 GCA_006410875.1 Neotragus pygmaeus
TTTATTTATTTATTTTTAAATTTAACTTTACAAGAGTCCCTTGGACTGCAAGGAGATCCAACCAGTCCATTCTGAAGGAGATCAACCCTGGGATTTCTTTGGAAGGAATGATGCTAAAGCTGAAACTCCAAAAAAAAAAAAAAGCTGAAACTCCAGTACTTTGGCCACCTCATGCAAAGAGTTGACTCATTGGAAAAGACTTTGATGCTTAGGAGGGATTGGGGGCAGAAGGGGACGACAGAGGATGAGATGGCTGGATGGCATCACTGACTCGATGGACGTGAGTCTGAGTGAACTCCGGGAGTTGGTGATGGACAGGGAGGCCTGGCGTGCTGCGATTCATGGGGTCGCAAAGAGTCGGATACGACTGAGCAACTGAACTGAACTGAACTGAAATCCATGACAAGAAACAAAAACTTTGGGGCTACATCAGAAAATTTTTTCCAATGGTCTAATTGTTTTGGGCTGAAAAGATCTTTATGATAAGTGGTTCGTAAGCACACATTGCAACTACATCTTTCCTTCCACCCTGCAATTTAATTCTGGTGCATAAAAAAGTGTAAATTCAATTTAGAAGCGGCACTGAAATTTAGTAACTTTAAATAACACTCTTCCTGTCAATAGTGTCAGGGTGTAACAGGACATTTGCAAGGTCCCACGCTGCACAAAACAGACTTGCAGCAAGTCCCCTTGTGGACTCAGCCCATGTGCTCTGCAGGCGATCCCCAGGTCATCCCTGTCCTTTCTGACTCATGCACAAGCCTCACGGTTTGCAGGTGGGAGCTGAAGGGAGGTAAGACCTTTTGTTTCAGCCCCAATTTTTGGCTTTCAAAGGACATCCTTAGGTTGCCACAGAATCCAAGCCTGTGACTTGTGTTTCCTGACATACTAGTGTGCCTCCTTATCACCATTTACTTCCAATAACTACTATCACTAATGACTATGTGGAAATCAACATACAAGTTAGGTTTTTGTTCACTGAACTGCAGGCAAGGTTGGTAAGCCGCTCTATCTCCCATAAGGCTGCCTCCTTATTGCACTGGGCCCCATGTTTATTTTTCAGGATCTAATTGAAAAAGGCTTCTGAGCTCTAACTGCTGCATGGAGGCCCACTATTTTCTGTGATCTAGAAATCAATCAGTCGCTCTTCCAGTTGAAGGGCTCCTTCAGTGAGCTATGGTTTGAGCCACAGTATTCCTTCCTTGGCTTCCCAGGTGGCTCAGTGGTAAAGAATTTTCCAGCAATGCTGGAGACGCAGGTTCGATCCCTGGGTCGGGAAGAAACCCTGAAGAAGGACATGGCAACCCACTCCAGTATTCTTGCCTGGGAAATGCCATGGGCAGAGGAGCCTGGCGGGCTACAGTCCATGGGGCCACAAAGAATGGGGCACAACTTAGCATGTAAACCACCACCGCAGCTCCTTCCTTGCAGAGAGGACCCTAAGCAGGTGAGTGAGCTGATTACGTCCACGCTCTGTGCAAGGCCCTACCCTAGACTGGCCCATGGTCTGTCCTGGTCTGCCCAAGGCCCATGCATGGGGTGCATGTCACAGCCTGGTGCTCCATCACCCACCCCGTAACCCCTCCTGTGGTGGGGGGACTCGGCCACGTGAATTCAGGGCATCACAGAGCTCTGTGTGCTGACGAGACACCAATGTCACTCACTTCCATGAAAAGTTTCCTCCAGATCCCACTTCACCCCAGAATGGAAGACTCAGTTACTTCAAAAGAACACTCTTGAAACCAAAACTGATTCCTAAACACAGAAGGAAAAAGTGATCTATGTTTAAGCATCCTAGCAAAGCATGTGTCAGTAAATATAAGTACTTTACTGCCCTTGAGGTGGGAACTCGTGGGCTTTGTGTAAGGAAAAAAAATACTAGATTCATCATCAAATAAGAATTTCAAAGTATTTCTGCATTTCTAAGTTTTGAAGGCATTTCATCTCGAGATGAGAGGGGATGAGGTGGGGGAGAAGCAGATTTATCCGCTGGATATCTCATTCCCTACCCCAATATTAAATTTTATGTGGGGAATCTAGGAGTTTAAAAGCTTCACATTTTTGTGTAATAAAAAAGAAATACAATATCCTGTTGCTGTGCGTAGTGACACTTTATGCAGGAAAGAAAACCATTCTCCTTAGCTATTCTTTGAAATACGACTTACGACGTCATTTAATTTTTGAAAACCCTAAGGTCATGTAACACACTTTCTCTGTCATTTGTAAGTACATTAAGTCAGTGGCCATACGACAGTGAAATTATGATAATGGGCTGCTAAAATGGATCAGGCAGGCGCTGCATTTCATGTTAGCTTCAAACAACCGTCAGAGCATAGCTCAAATCAAATATGACAGCAGAAAAACACAGAGTTTACTTTTCTTAAAGTGTTGCTACTTAGTCAAGTACACACGCGTGATGAGTCAAAAGGACTTACCTTGGCGGTGAATTGCAAAGAAAATAATCCCACTGAGAGATAAATTTTTCTTCAAAAAAAAAAAAAAGATCCTGCCTTAAAATAACAGATGTCACCTGGAGAGGAATGCAGAGGTCAAAGCAGGCTTCTGCCCAGGACATTTCTCCTCCATGGGCCAAGATTTGGACAAGTGAGATGATATTCTGCGTGGAAAATCGCTGTTAAACTAAAAATGCTTTAAAACAGAAGCACATAGAATGCACTCATTTAAATAAACACCCACTCCCCCCCCCAAAAAAACCTTCTTTTAGGGACACTCTTTCCAAAAAATTAAGAAAGAAGAAGAAATAGGAAGCAGACATGTACTCTGCTGTGATTTAAATAAATACCCCCCCCAAAAGATCCTTCTTTTAGGGACAGTCTTTCCAAAAATTAAGAAGAAATAGGAAGCACACATGTACTCTGCTGTGTAGGGCACATCTTTGAAAAGTATCTTTGAATCAAAGATACTTAAAGAGTTTGTTGGAGAAGACAATGGCACCCACTCCAGTACTCTTGCCTGGAGAATCCCATGGACAGAGGAGCCTGGTGGGCTACAGTCCATGGGGTCGCAAAGAGTTGGAGACGACTGAGCGACTTCACTTTCACTTTTCACTTTCATGCATTGGAGAAGGAAATGGCAACCCACTCCAGCGTTCTTGCCTGGAGAATCCCAGGGATGGTGGAGCCTGGTGGGCTGCCGTCTACGGGGTCACACAGAGTCGGACCCGACTGAAGTGACTTAGCAGCAGCAGCAGCAGCAGAGTCTGTAACAGTAAATGTCTGCCCCTCAACTTAAAAAAAAACAACTGACTTGAGATGGAAGTTTATGAATGACACTTTGTAACAGAGATTTAAGGATGCATGTCCTGATGCAGTCACCGCCATTTATTTCCAATACCCAGCATTTTTGGAGTTCCTTCCTTAGTCCCACAGGCTGACCTTGGGCTTGGACCAGGTACTGTGGTCCTGATGAGTGTGGAGACGCTGACAGAAGGACCCCACACCCACAGTACATGCATCCAACTGGGTCTCTGACGGATTTACCCACTACTTATGTGTCACAGCACAGTTCCTTTTAAACAGCCCTTCCCTGTTCTTTTTTCTAGACTTTAAGAAGAAAAAAATCCATCAGTGTAATAGTTTCTGGGAGAACTCTAAGCTTGGAGTTGAAGACCACAAAAGCACAACATCCCATCCCCACATGCAAAAGCTAACAGGATGGCAGAGATAATTGCAGGATAATTATTTTGACAGAAGCCAGTCGAATGCTTCCGTAGCATACTTTACTATTTCTGTTGAGGGAAAACTACCCATTTCAGATAGATGTTATTCACCAACATATTTACTGGATGACATTTTGTCTTTTATTTCTTTTTGGAAAATAATTGTGATGAAAGGCAGGGCCTTTAAGAGGACAGCTAGCTAGACATGCTTTACGATGTATTTCTGATTACTCTACCATGATCCCATAAATGAGTGTTACTATGTAATCTTGTGATGCAGCATCTCCATGTCCACGACCACACTACGCTTTGAAACAAGAGAAGAAACACAAAGGCGAGCTGGGACTATTCGGTGGTCAGTTTCAGCCTGGGCTCCTTGCAACTCTGGAGATGACTGACAATGGGATTTAATGGAGTATAACTACAGTAGCCTTGAGCAAAGATACAATTATAGCTGAAAAGCATCTTAGGCTCCTGACTGTGGCTAGCATCACAGTATAAATCAACAATTGTTTCTTCACCTTTCTTCTGCAGCCCCTTCCCCTCCCCATTCAAAACACAGCATCTTCCAGAATCAAAAACTTGGTAAAAAGGTCACTGTTTTCCTCAATAGCATAAAAATGGCATAGCTAGATCTAACATTCCAATGCAAATCAGCTCAGGAAAACACTGATTTTCCTTCACAGTGAATTATTGTATCTGCATGAATGTTGATACAAACACCATGAGGAACAAAAAAAACAAAACCAAAAAAACTCTCTATGGTTTAATTGCCAAGATGCAAACATAGATGTACTGTATACAGTGACTGTCTCCTGGCACCATAACTGCAGCAAACCAAGTTTTTAACTCATAAAGACCTATTTGCTACTAAGTCACTTTAGTTGTGTCCAACTCTTTGCGATCTCACGAACTGCAAGCCTCCAGGTTCCTCTGTTCATGGGACTTTTCAGGCAAGAATCCTGGAGTGGGTTGCCATGCCCTTCTCCATTTAAGTTTATTTAATTGTAGTAGGCATTCAGGATGCTAACATTTGCTCTCAAGAAACAAGACTTGAAAAATATGCAACATGGTGTCCGAAAATATATTGATCATTGATAATTTAATTATACTGATATTTAACAAAACACAAAGGTGTATCTCTCTTAAAGGTTAAGAGAGAAGAAAGGAGATTGGAGAATAAAAGCACGGTGGGATACATGGAGAAGCAGTAGACCCTGCATTTATAGAAGTCTCCTGTCCTCAAAAAGGCACTGTAACCCAGAGTGATAGAAGACAAACCTGGTTGTGACAGGGATGTAATGTTGGTTTGATAGATTATATTCCTGACAAATGAATTCCATGCTTTCTATTTTTTTTACAAAAAGATATAACCACGAGTAATACAGATACGCAAATACGTAATGAGCCTGCATACCGAACAGCACGCAGGTTTCTCGCGCACACAGCTTCGCTGCAAGGCCACGTGATGTCACATAGAAAGCCCTGGACTGACATCAGGAATTTGGACGCTTGTCTTCGTTCCACTGCA
This sequence comes from Neotragus pygmaeus, assembly GCA_006410875.1. Classification (NCBI taxonomy): domain Eukaryota; kingdom Metazoa; phylum Chordata; class Mammalia; order Artiodactyla; family Bovidae; genus Neotragus; species Neotragus pygmaeus. The sequence goes on from SJYV01023152.1 coordinate 1,915,665, forward strand.
GGTCTGGCCGGGGAAACCTGAACAAGGGCCAGGGCCACACTAACTCTTAGTTTCCTCACCTGTGAAAAGCGCAGGGTTGCAGCCAAGGACCCTTACAATCCATGCCAACCAGAAAATGTCATTGGAGTCTCTTGGAAAAGCCAGAACCACTATGCAGGGACAGTCAGTGAGCAAGGAAATGGGTCTCCAGACGGGACGTGCGGGACCAGTCGTGCGGAGGCCCCGGCACGTGTGATGGGGAGCATCCCTCCCAGGACGCCCCGGCACGTGTGAGGGGAGAGCATCCCTCTCAGGAAGCCCCGGCACGTGTGATTGAGAGCATCCCTCCCAGGACGCCCCGGCTTATGTGACGGAGAGCATCCCTCCCAGGATGCCCCGGCACGTGTGAGGGGAGAGCATCCCTCCCAGGACGCCCCAGCAGGTGTGAGGGGAGAGCATCCCTCCCAGGACGCCCCAGCATGTGTGAGGGGAGAGCATCCCTCCCAGGACGCCCCAGCGTGTGTGAGGGGAGAGCATCCCTCCCAGAAGGAGGTGGGGCAGAACGGTTTCCCCGGGGGACACAGTTGAGCTGCCCTGGGAAGTCAGAAAAGATTCCNTCCCAGGACGCCCCAGCATGTGTGAGGGGAGAGCATCCCTCCCAGGACGCCCCAGCGTGTGTGAGGGGAGAGCATCCCTCCCAGAAGGAGGTGGGGCAGAACGGTTTCCCCGGGGGACACAGTTGAGCTGCCCTGGGAAGTCAGAAAAGATTCCCAACAGGAGAGAAGAGCGGGAAGGGTGCCAAGAAGGGGGTCACAAGCAGAGGTTGGGGTGCCGGGGGGGCACGTGGGGTTGGAGGCCGGGGGATAGGCTTGATTCAAATGTATTTTAAAGAGAATAAATGTGGCGTTCTCAGGTTCAAAAGGACAAATCAGATGGTCTAGGCAAGAGGCAAAAGGACAATCACCATAAACCTAGAAGCTGTCTATCGAGGCCAGAGTCTGCAGACCTCCCACAGCACTGCTGGGCATACAGCAGGCACTCAGCGAATACTTAGTGGATGGGTAAGAGAAAGGATACAGAAGCGGGTATTTCTGGACATCCCTGGTGCTGCAGTGCTGAAGACTTTATGATTCCACGGCAGGGGTTATGAGTTCAATCCCTGGCCGGGAACTAAGATCCCACAGGCTGCAGGGCCACAACTACTAAGCCTGTGTGCCACGGCCAAGACCTGACTCAGCCAGAAATAAATAAGTACATGCATTTCTTTTAAAACATCTAAAAAGCATATATTACTATCTCCAAGACTACTCGATCTCATGCAGCAAATGGACTTACCTTATTCCATCAATTCTTCCTCTTTTTTTTTTTTTTTTTTAACAAAAGGAAAAACTGTTTCCTGGGGTAGATGGTGACCAGAATCATCTGGTAAACTTTCAAGGACCAAATGAACACTCTGAGAAAGCAGACAAGCTGGTTTTATTGCTCTCTTATTTCAGTGTAAGTTTTCTCCAAAGAACAAAGACTTGGGGACGCAGTCTTGCATCTCTCAATGGGATCAGAAAGGCCACCATCACCTCGGAACCATCAGCCTCTCCCTCACCCTGGAGTCACAGAGGAACAAGCCACTCCCGCCGCTCCTGTGAAGACCATAAGCCAACCACCAGCAGCTCTCCCATCTCGATACCAAAGGCACAGAGGGCTGGGCTTGAACGATGGCCAAGCCCCGTGGAAGCTGTAGCCATTTATTTCCTTGTTTATTACACATTATTATTAAGTCAATCTGTAAAATTATCCTATGTGGAAATGAACATGCTCTCTCACATCAAAACTCCTAGTTGATTTCAAATCCCCCAAATCAAGACTTTTCATTTCAGCCAAAGACCCCACAACATGAAAACAGTGCAAACAGCTAGAGGGGTGCTCTGATTTCCTCCTATCAGTCATATTTAAGGAGCAGATACACTATGTGACTCTGAAATGAGAAGTTATGCTTCCAGCAGGGGCAGAAAGAACCAGAAGCCTTGGAGAAAACCAAGCCCCGGCTTTCTGGGAAGTCAGGGGCATGCGTTCTGCTGCAGGCAGAGTCCGCTCTCCCTTTGGGCTGCAGCTCAGGCAGCCCCGCCTCTGGGTGCCTGTCTGTGGTTGAGTTTATGGTAATGGGTGCACGGGTCAGGCCATGTATTAAGGATGCCCGTGTGGGCTGACAAGTGCTCCAGCGTTCTGCACAGAACGTCTTTCTGCAGAAAGATGACTGTTGTCCTTCAAAGGAATCACTGTAAATTGGTTACAGTGATGTCGCCATTTATCACAGCATTTTGGGGACTTCTCTTTTGGCAGAATCCGTTAGCAAATCTCTTACGAGAGAGAGTTTTATTTATGTCCTGTGATATGCTGGCCTCTCTCTCTCTCTCTTTCTTTTTTCTCCCTCCATCTACCTATGTGGCCCCCATGGCAGGGGTGTCGACAAAAATTCAGGTTCATCTCTTCTGAGCACACTCTGACCTGCTCTTCTCTGCCTCCATGGGACAGGATGTGGCCAGGGAAACGTGAGCAGCAGTGATGCTGGGTCACTTCTGGGGGTGCCTTTGGAGCCAGTGTGTGAGTCACCCACCAGGTCCCACCACCGTGACCGGCGTCCACAGAGCCAAGGCGGGGCCGCATGCAGCACACATGGACGTGGATTCAGAGAGGACGGAAACCCCGGAGATATGGGGCTTGTCACTGGACGTCCTCTTCTGTACTACGCAGTCCTCGCCCTCCTCCCTGCCCCCAAACGATCAAGCTGGGTTGCAGCTTCCATCACCTTGGCAAGTCAGCGAGTTCAGGAATCCCGGCAAGGTGCCTTCTTCCCTCCAAGGCTGGCTGAGCAGTGAAGTCATGGGGGCGGGACCCAAAGCAAGAACTGGCAGCTGGGAGAAAGGGCCATGCTTCCCGTCAGCTGAGAGAGTTCAGCCCATCTTCCCTGGACATCAGAGGTGATGGAGGGCTGGTGAGTATGAAAGCAAGAGGTCCTCTGAAGTCAGCCTGCCATAGGTCCCTTTAAACTGGGGAAGTAAGGCTTTCCCAGGCGCACGCACATTTGACAGCTGTACGTTGGTGTCTGACGCCTGGGCATTCAGTGAACGGGTACTATTTCAGGTCAGCGTCCAGGGATGGAGCCACAAAGGCAAAGTCCACCGGCACCCACGGGAGCCCCCGGGGAAGAGACCGGGGCGCCGTCAGTCCCTAGGCACGGCTTCCTCCACAAACGCGTATAAACGGGCTTGGCAGCTGGCCTGTGTCTCCAGAGCTAAGGACAGGCAGGCTGAATGTGATGCATAGCAGCACATCTGAGAAAACAGAAGGAAAAACGAGGACTTCGTCCACAAACAAGCACACACGTTCTAGTGACACTCTCTTGAGTTTTCCAAAGCCACTTACTGAGTTTCAGCGACTCGGTACCAGGTGACTCTCTGCAGGGGCACAAGATGACAGGCGGGCTTTGTCTGCATGGAACTCAAAGGTCGGGTGTGAGAAGGACGCCCTCCGCTCCCCTGAATACAGGACAAAGTGCTGCAAGCGCTCTGCTAGAGCTGCAGGTTAGGCAAACGCAAAAGCAGGTGGAATTCTTAACTCGCCTAAGAAGAGAGAAACAATGTTGGCTGGTAAAATGAATCCATGCCCTAATGACCGAGGACCGAGGGGACAGGAGAAGCAGCAGGCTGAGAAGCTGGGCTGCGGCCCTGGAGGAGCCTCTGTCTGCCCTCCTCCGGGCCTCCACCCGTCCACACACAGGACTTGGCCTGAATGGATGGGCTGGTCACTGTCAACAAAGCACAGAGAGGGCGTGAGGGCCAAAGTCAGGAGAATAAGGAGTTCGTGCCAAGCCTAGGACATCTTATGTGCTCAGTAAGTGGGCAATGGTGACACCTTCCTGGAAAGCAACTCGGCAACTAAAACTACAAAAGCTCTTTGACCTCGCAACACCTGACTGGGAGATAGAGCCCTTGAAGGGAAAGTACACATATGTTCACATATTTATATCCAGTGGCATCGTTTGGGGTGTCCCATAACCAGACATGCCCGGAATAGCCACAGAAGGTATGAGCTGACCTAGCACGGGTGGCCACACCTTGAAAACCTAAGGAGAGACTGAGATGCTTCTCTGGAGCAAAGATCGTGATGGTTTCCAAGTGAGAAATCAACTACTCAGTGAAGAATTCCAGTTTTTTACAAAATGAAAACCCCACATATAGTACATATGTTTCCCCACACACATATGAGCAAGAGAAAGGCGAGGAAGATGGAGCCAGACTGTTCTCGCTAGTTACAGTGGAGGTGAGAGTAACAACTTTCTTTAACCATTTGTATTGCGAATACAGGATATGTAAGAGACGCGGGTTCAATCCCTGGGACAGGAAGACTCCCTGGAGGAGGGCATGGCAACCCACTCCAGTATTCTTACCTGGAGAATCCCATGGACAGAGGAGCCTGNCCATCAATATCATCACCACCACCACCATCACCATCATCACCATCATCACCATCACCACCATCATCACCATCTCCATCATCTTCATCACTATGTCTGACAGTCATCCTTTCCAATTTTGACTGTGAGCCCAGGAGAGGACAGAAATCCCAGGTGATCTCAGGACAATGCTTTTCAAACTGAGAGCTATAATTCATCAATGGGTCATGAAATTAATCTAGTGGCATTTTAATAATGTAATAGAATATAGTAACAGTAGACAACTTCAGGTAGCATCACTTATAGTAAAGGTACCTATGTTTGTAATATATCAATACATATTTATATATCATCATGGAAATATACTTACTACAGTTCAAGGAGGAAAAATATCCCTTTCCCAAAGAAAGAGTCTTTAGCATTCCTAATAAGAATGGTAAAGCTAAATCCTCCATTTTTGTAGAGAATATAAATACCTACAGTTTTACATAAAAATTATCTAATAACAAAAAATTCACATGTGCACTTACTGAAAGCATGGGATTTTAATTGAAACAAATGCCTATTAAGGTCAGACAGCAGGTAGAAAATACAGGAGATGTTATTTCAATACAAAATATATGTTCCTAGGGGGAGGGGGTCTGCAGAGAGCACCATGTGCCATGTGTGCCAGAAGAATCCATCAATTTATCCCAACAAAGCCCAGGTCATGATCATTGGGAGCACAGAGCAAGGCCCTGGTCCAGACTCCCCACCACACCACTAAGCGGCAGACGCCACGTGTAGCCCTCAGGTTAAAGAGAGACGGGTCCTAGGAGAAGGTGCCGTTCCACACGCTGGGGGACCTCCTCTCCTCCTGCATGAAGAATGCCCGTGTGCACTGACCTCTCCAGTGTCCCCATTCATGACGACAGCAGCAGGCCCTTCCCCAGAGCTGCGTACCAGACTCCGTTCTAAGCACATCAGCTGGCTAAGGTCAGTGACTCCTCATGATAACCCATGATTTGCAAAGACAAAGAAACGGAGGTCACAGCACTAGGGGGTGGCTGAGCTACTGCAACCAGGGGAACAGACACACAAGGTAGTTGCAGTTAGGAACAGTTAGAATCCATGAGAACAAGGAAGAGAAGATACAAAGACCTGATGGGGAGCTAGAGGTGCTCTGCTATTATGCTTTCCTCCACGGAGACACCAAATCAGACAGAAATAGGCCAGAACCAAAAGCAAAGACTTTCATTAATGTGTCTCCAGATACCAGACTTTTTATCCTGTTAACCCACAACTTCTTAAGCAACCTAAGAGCATTTTTTTTTAAATGAGCAATCTCCTAGATTAGTAACTCACTAAATATCCTCAATCAATAACGCTTAAAAACATTTTCTCTTAGAAAGCACTCGCTCTTAGGAATATGTTAAACTCACGCTTCCTGTGCTTTGTCCAAGTCAAGATTCTGGAACATCGAGCACACTGTGCTTCTTGTCAGCACAGGAGAAGAAGCATGGTTTAGAACAGCAATAAAAAGGACCCATCACTTACAGATAGTTGAGCAGCTTCTATTTACATTAAGGGTTTTGGTAAATGTTTCAAATGAATTACTGCAAAACAGAAGAAATCACATGCTCTCTGGGGTCTTGAGTGATCTGTCAATGTAAGAGGTTAGTTCATTAATGATCTTTCAATTGAAGATCAATTTCATCAAGCTCTTTAACTGTCTTCTTTAAGACGGTGACTAACAGCAGCTTGGCTCCTCCCGTCAGGAATGCAGACAGAACTGGGTGCTTCATACACATCTCTGAGGCAGTAAATATGCATCACCATTATTTTCGGATAAATAGGCAATAAAATCATGTTATCTAGATATTTTAAAAGAATAGCATTTCCCCATAAGTCTGTCATAAGTAAATGACTTCATCTGAAATGCCACAGCTTAAAGATAAACAGAAGTCTTAGCTGCGAGCATAAAAAAGCCTCCATTGACCTCACTAACTGTGTTTATATACGTGGGCAAGGGCTAGGTAAAATGCACAGTAGTGATGTATTTCTGTATCTACATTTACATGTGTTGCTTTAGAAATTATCTAAAGATCCCATATTGCATATAATCATAAATATAACTAAAAACAATCAAAATTCAAACAGAAGAACAGTCTATTTGGAGAAGGAATCAAATTTCTCTCATAATTCTCCCACCTAATTCATAATTCACTAAAACAATGATCACACAGGGATGTTTCTAGAGGACTGCAGTGAACTACCCTCACATTCCCAGTTGTGGCTTTCATTAACTGAAAGTCACTCCGACTCTTTGCAACCCCATATACTATACAGTACATGGAACTCTCCAGGCAAGAATACTGGAGTGGGTAGCCGTTCCCTTCTCCGGGGGATCTTCCCAACCCAGGGTCTAACTCAGGTCTCCCACATTGCAGGCAGATTCTTTACCAGCTGAGCCACGGGGAAGCCCTCTGGCTTTCATCCTAGTCACTAAATCACACATAGGTATCAAGAAATCTCTCCCCTTCCCATCTTGTGGCAGTTTAAAGTGGGAGAAAGTAGAAACTATCCAGTAAGGGCAATGATAACATAGCTTATTTTAAGGCCAGCGAAGTTGACTCAATAGAATCACCAATGCACACATGACCTACCACGGGTCATGCAGTCTAGACACCTCTGTAACCCGCCTTGTTTGCTATGACCAGACCTGGGACACTGTGATCAGCCTAATTTCTGTTCTTTGAAGTCTCAACATTAACTATGAACAGCCACACTGCAACCAGAAGCAACTCTGCATTTATGTTAAAAACAGAACTTAATCGATAAAGTAACTACACAATGCCTACTATTTTGGAAAGTGAATTCCTCTTAAAAAAATCATACTTCCTTACTGATCGCATAGTTATACTGATAGCAGTGCAGTTTTGAAGAAGTGTTATTATTAAAGCTTAGAGATAACAGTTTCCATTGAAATATACTTGGATGTCTATTTAAAGCCATCTGAGCATCTTCAGCGGAGAAGGCAATGGCACCCCACTCCAGTACTCTTGCCTAGAAAATCCCATGGATGGAGGAGCCTGGTAGGCTGCAGTTCATGGGGTTGCTGAGGGTCAGACACGACTGAGCGACTTCACTTTCACTTTTCACTTTCATGCATTGGAGAAGGAAACGGCAAGCCACTCCAGTGTTCCTGCCTGGAGAATCCGAGGGACGGGGGAGCCTGGTGGGCTGCCGTCTCTGGGGTCGCACAGAGTCAGACACGACTGAGGCGACTTAGCAGCAGCAGCAGCAGCAGCAGCAGAGCATCTTCAGGGCTTCCCAGGTAGCTCAGTGGTAAAGAATCTGCCTGCCAATGCAGGAGACAAGGATGCAATCCCTGGGTCGGGAAGATCCCCTGGAGGAGGAAGTGGCCACCCAGTCCAGTCTTCTTGCCTGAAGAATCCCAAGGACAGAGGAGTCTGGTGGGCTACAGTCTGTGGGGTCACAAAGAGTTGGACACGATAGAGCACACACACACGCACACACACCCATCTTTATGCACTGAAGTGCTATCGTTCATGACTTGGTCAACATTCCTATGAAAATAGCTTCCAAATTAAATTCCTAACAATTTAAGTTAATAATTCACCTTCATTAAGTGATTTAATTTCTTTAGTGAGCAATAAACAGTTCTTATGATGTTTGTCCAGGATATAAGTACAAATATTATTTTTCTTCTCTATTCATTCTCAAGTACAAAAAGTAAAATACATGCTCAACAAGGTGGTCTATCTGTGATATCCTGCTTTCATAACTGCAGCATCCCTGCAACAATTCTCTTGTGCTTCGTAGAAATCAGACAAAGTGCATATGACTATTCCGGGTGAAAAGCACTTTCTTTAAAATATTAAAAACTGGGTCTTTACACAGGTACTAAAAAATACAAGAGGCATTTTCCTAATCTCATTTTTAGATAACAGTATCACACATCAAATCAAAAATTGTCACATTTTAAGAAGCAACAATTGACTTATGGTTTATCTCCAGCTATGGTAGGAAAAAAAATAAAAGATTGGTTAATTATAAAAGGTATGCGTATGTAAATAGCAGCTACCTGCATTTAGCATGTTTGTCTCCTGTTGAGATAAATGTACACCGTGGTCAAATTCGCACATTAAGTCACAGTCTCACAGTTCTAGCAAGCAGTGCAAACAGCCCCCCACATCCACCAATGTGAAAACGAAAAACGGGGGGTGAACAGGCAGACATGAGTGCAACCAGACCCACATAGGTTGAAACAAAACAATGGCGTTATCCACTCCAAAATGCAGCATCAGACAGAGCATCCCAGACAGGAGAGGAGGGAGAAAGGAAACATACGTGTCAGAAGGACAGAACCAAATAGCTTCCACCCAACTCGACTTCAGAATACACATACAGTAAGACAGATAAGAAAGCAGGCTTAGCCATTGGGAAACTACAGGCTAAAATGTTTCCCAAAAACACATGAGGAATTTACACTGTGAGTGATTCAAGGACAATGACGAATAAAACCACAACTTTTTAGATCCCAAAGGGAGAGTCATTTAGGGAGGCTGGGTTTTTCTGGATAGTTGAAGCTTTACCCCTTTGAACAGAATTTTGTAAACATGTTTAAACACGGGAAAATCTATATCAAATATACTTGCTTTGCCACGTTAATTAAAGCATACGGCACACAATTAAAATCTTCCTGATGACTAGATTGAAAATCACGAACCATCGGTAACAACCACGAAGGGGCAAAGAACTATATTCCATTTGCAGTCACTGGCCCGCACTGCTGCGCTTTCACGGTTTCCATTCTCTGGCTGTAGTTTTTCTTTATGCTCCTTTACCATGAGGTCTTTGCTATCACGTCTCGCTGTTACCTAAGATGCCTTTTCTCGACTTCCAATTTGCTACTTTTAACTTGCAGCAGCCTAGGACAGAGATTCATGAATATTAGAGCTGTGCGTAAGAGAAAAATAAAATGTAAATGGCGAGCAAGGACCTGAGACACAGTCTATGAATAAATACACAGTTCGGTGCAGGGACTTTTGAGGCCCAATGTTCTTTCATCTTTTCTTATCCTTAGCTCTGTTCCAGAAAAATAAAAAATGGTAGTTAATTGGTTTCCAGATGGGTGAGGCTTTGCCATGTTTCAAGAAATACATATATGTTTTGTTTAACTGATTCGCTTTGCTGTACATCTGAAACTAGTACATTACAAGTCAAGTATACTCCAAAAAATGTTTAAGGATATACATTATAAGGAATGCCTCCAAGCTTCATTGGCATATGATCATATTAAATTTTCCTTGAGTCCCTTATAAAGCAGTAAGCATTCACTTTTCACAGATAGAGATAGGACAGGGTGACAGAGAAGAACTCACAACACAGTAAAACAGCAAACACAAGAATGTCAATCCAAATCACACTGTAGCCATACAACACCTGAAGGTTTGATTTTCACCTTTTAACCCAAACGGAATGAAAAAATGAAAATAATTTTACATCAGCTTAAAGGTGACCGTGAGAAATTACCCCCCAAAAAGTAACTGTTTAAAAAGATGGTACCACAGGCCCAAAGTCTAAAGACTACCTAGATTATTCAACAGGATTTAGGATTAAGCAACAGAAACAGCCATGATAAATACAAACCCATAAAACACACACACAAATACAAACTCCTGTGGTTTTATAAGTTCTTAAAGATTTATTCACTGTCACCAAATAATTCAGAAAAAAACTGCTAAGTCTATTATAGAGTGGCACATTCAGACAATAGCTGCCAAAGGCTATGCCTGAAACTAAAGAAGCAAATTAAGATTTCATTATTAACACACTTTTTAAGAACCTGATCTCCCCCGCTTCCTAAACACCCTAGCTTCTGGGCAGTTTCTGTATTCAAATATAGCCTTTCTCACTGTAACTNAGAATCCGAGGGACGGGGGAGCCTGGTGGGCTGCCGTCTCTGGGGTCGCACAGAGTCAGACACGACTGAGGCGACTTAGCAGCAGCAGCAGCAGCAGCAGCAGAGCATCTTCAGGGCTTCCCAGGTAGCTCAGTGGTAAAGAATCTGCCTGCCAATGCAGGAGACAAGGATGCAATCCCTGGGTCGGGAAGATCCCCTGGAGGAGGAAGTGGCCACCCAGTCCAGTCTTCTTGCCTGAAGAATCCCAAGGACAGAGGAGTCTGGTGGGCTACAGTCTGTGGGGTCACAAAGAGTTGGACACGATAGAGCACACACACACGCACACACACCCATCTTTATGCACTGAAGTGCTATCGTTCATGACTTGGTCAACATTCCTATGAAAATAGCTTCCAAATTAAATTCCTAACAATTTAAGTTAATAATTCACCTTCATTAAGTGATTTAATTTCTTTAGTGAGCAATAAACAGTTCTTATGATGTTTGTCCAGGATATAAGTACAAATATTATTTTTCTTCTCTATTCATTCTCAAGTACAAAAAGTAAAATACATGCTCAACAAGGTGGTCTATCTGTGATATCCTGCTTTCATAACTGCAGCATCCCTGCAACAATTCTCTTGTGCTTCGTAGAAATCAGACAAAGTGCATATGACTATTCCGGGTGAAAAGCACTTTCTTTAAAATATTAAAAACTGGGTCTTTACACAGGTACTAAAAAATACAAGAGGCATTTTCCTAATCTCATTTTTAGATAACAGTATCACACATCAAATCAAAAATTGTCACATTTTAAGAAGCAACAATTGACTTATGGTTTATCTCCAGCTATGGTAGGAAAAAAAATAAAAGATTGGTTAATTATAAAAGGTATGCGTATGTAAATAGCAGCTACCTGCATTTAGCATGTTTGTCTCCTGTTGAGATAAATGTACACCGTGGTCAAATTCGCACATTAAGTCACAGTCTCACAGTTCTAGCAAGCAGTGCAAACAGCCCCCCACATCCACCAATGTGAAAACGAAAAACGGGGGGTGAACAGGCAGACATGAGTGCAACCAGACCCACATAGGTTGAAACAAAACAATGGCGTTATCCACTCCAAAATGCAGCATCAGACAGAGCATCCCAGACAGGAGAGGAGGGAGAAAGGAAACATACGTGTCAGAAGGACAGAACCAAATAGCTTCCACCCAACTCGACTTCAGAATACACATACAGTAAGACAGATAAGAAAGCAGGCTTAGCCATTGGGAAACTACAGGCTAAAATGTTTCCCAAAAACACATGAGGAATTTACACTGTGAGTGATTCAAGGACAATGACGAATAAAACCACAACTTTTTAGATCCCAAAGGGAGAGTCATTTAGGGAGGCTGGGTTTTTCTGGATAGTTGAAGCTTTACCCCTTTGAACAGAATTTTGTAAACATGTTTAAACACGGGAAAATCTATATCAAATATACTTGCTTTGCCACGTTAATTAAAGCATACGGCACACAATTAAAATCTTCCTGATGACTAGATTGAAAATCACGAACCATCGGTAACAACCACGAAGGGGCAAAGAACTATATTCCATTTGCAGTCACTGGCCCGCACTGCTGCGCTTTCACGGTTTCCATTCTCTGGCTGTAGTTTTTCTTTATGCTCCTTTACCATGAGGTCTTTGCTATCACGTCTCGCTGTTACCTAAGATGCCTTTTCTCGACTTCCAATTTGCTACTTTTAACTTGCAGCAGCCTAGGACAGAGATTCATGAATATTAGAGCTGTGCGTAAGAGAAAAATAAAATGTAAATGGCGAGCAAGGACCTGAGACACAGTCTATGAATAAATACACAGTTCGGTGCAGGGACTTTTGAGGCCCAATGTTCTTTCATCTTTTCTTATCCTTAGCTCTGTTCCAGAAAAATAAAAAATGGTAGTTAATTGGTTTCCAGATGGGTGAGGCTTTGCCATGTTTCAAGAAATACATATATGTTTTGTTTAACTGATTCGCTTTGCTGTACATCTGAAACTAGTACATTACAAGTCAAGTATACTCCAAAAAATGTTTAAGGATATACATTATAAGGAATGCCTCCAAGCTTCATTGGCATATGATCATATTAAATTTTCCTTGAGTCCCTTATAAAGCAGTAAGCATTCACTTTTCACAGATAGAGATAGGACAGGGTGACAGAGAAGAACTCACAACACAGTAAAACAGCAAACACAAGAATGTCAATCCAAATCACACTGTAGCCATACAACACCTGAAGGTTTGATTTTCACCTTTTAACCCAAACGGAATGAAAAAATGAAAATAATTTTACATCAGCTTAAAGGTGACCGTGAGAAATTACCCCCCAAAAAGTAACTGTTTAAAAAGATGGTACCACAGGCCCAAAGTCTAAAGACTACCTAGATTATTCAACAGGATTTAGGATTAAGCAACAGAAACAGCCATGATAAATACAAACCCATAAAACACACACACAAATACAAACTCCTGTGGTTTTATAAGTTCTTAAAGATTTATTCACTGTCACCAAATAATTCAGAAAAAAACTGCTAAGTCTATTATAGAGTGGCACATTCAGACAATAGCTGCCAAAGGCTATGCCTGAAACTAAAGAAGCAAATTAAGATTTCATTATTAACACACTTTTTAAGAACCTGATCTCCCCCGCTTCCTAAACACCCTAGCTTCTGGGCAGTTTCTGTATTCAAATATAGCCTTTCTCACTGTAACTCCATGCCTAGGCCCCTTTTCCTGTCAGTTCACTCTGAAAAGACTTCACTTCTGAAACCTCCAGCCTGAACAGGCGGCATGCCTGCTTCCACTGGGCCCGGGTTCTCGCTGACTCTCCACCAGCCTAGGGAACCCTCTTCCCACCTTCACAACCAGCCCTCTTCCTGTGCTGTTCCCACTCTGGTGGTTTCTAATCCTCACTGATTTCTGCAGAAGATGCTTTAAGCGTCATTCTCAGTTGATATTTGATTTTTTTTTAATAAAAAAATTCACCATCGGTTCATCCTTGTTGAAGAACTGCTGTATTTTTCCAAAATAAAAAAGCCACAAAAGAAAGTAACAGTTAAAAAGTACTCAAAATTTAGATTGTAACTACTGTATGTAAAGGTAAACAATAGCTCACTCAATCTGCTAATATAAAAAGCTCACTAGAATTATGTAAAACTTCAACAGCATATTGATACACCAATAGTAATCAGTTAAAATAGAAAAGTAGCTCCATTTAAAAGAGCAGCAACCAATAAATGAATATTACAAGTTAACATAAACAAACAGTATGAGGAAACTATGTGAAAAAAAACAAAACTTTATAGAAGTAAATAAGAGGAATAAATTTAAAAATACACCATTTTCATTTTTAGAATGGGAAAATTTTACTGTATGCTGAGTATTCTTAAATTAATTTATTAATTTAATATTATTTCAACCAAACAACCAGAAGTATTATTTTTTAAACTGATGAAAATGGCTCTAAAGATCATGTAATATAGAAGAACAGAAAAATATTCATGGAAAAAAGAGTAATGAGGAGGGATAGGAACTATGGATAGATTATTTTTAAATGTATCATATAGTTGCAATAATTAAAACAGGAACTATAGGCCAGGAATAGACAGATTCTCCTTGAAATTAAAGAGAAAATTGAGAGACAGCCCCAAATATACAGAAGAAGTGAGTGTACGATGAATGGCCATTTCAAATTTGATAAAGAACGAATAGGTTTGTCAATAGATGCAGTTGGGAAAACTGGCTATATGTGAAAATAGAGCCAGTAGGTAGATGCCCATCTTACACCATACAGCAAAATTAATTTTAGATATACCAAATATTCAAATACCAAAAAAGTAAATCCATAAAAATTCTAGAAGAAAATAAAACTGAATAGTTTCATAACATTGAGGGTCAGAAGGGGCCTCTTAGATTTTACTTCAAAGATTGAAACTGCAGGAAAGGATCAGCTAAGCTATACAAAGCAACCACGACCCAGAGAGATAGACACACTGCTGAGGGGACGGAGGGCGAGCAGAGCATTTCCAGGAGGCCAGTTGGCAGTGTGTGTCCCCAGACAACTCAAAACAGCCAAACGTAGACCTGGTCATTCAGCTTCTGGGGATTTATCAAGGAAATGATGAGGCTATGGCCAACATACACACACCAAGGCCTTAATTACACAGTTGTTTATAACTGTGAAACTGAGAAAGTACTGAAATTCCAACAATGGTTGATTTCTCAAATAAGTTGTGCATCCAATGCAGGTATAAGATGACAAACAGGTCTATAATGACAAGATAAATATGATGTGCAAAAAAAAAAAAAAAGGCATTGAAAGAAAATATGTAGAAAGAAACTACTCTGATAAAAATACATGTATAATTTGTATATGTGGGGACTTCCCTACATGTAGGTGATTCAGTGGCTAAGACTCCACACTCCCAAGGCAGGGGGCCCAAGATCCTTGGTCAGGGAAGTAGATCCCTTGTGCTGCAACTAAGTGTTCCACAGGCTGCAATGAAGACTGAAGATCCCACATGCTGCAACTAAGACCCAGCACAGCCAAGTAAATAAATAAATGTTACAAATAATATGCATATGTATACATTTTCAGAGGAAAAGATCCAGAGAAGATATATCAACTTTGGGTACGTCTATGTAAGATTGCAAATAAGCTTCATTTATTTTTATTTTTCACTTATATTTACTTTCCTATGTTCTAGTTTTTCTAAAATAAATATGCATCACCAGTGTCATCTTAAAAGATAACAGAAGAGGGCAAAACCTTATAAGCTGTTTTTTTTTTTAACATCAAACCAAAGAAATCATCTGCTATTGTAGACATACTAGAAAGATGAGTTAACATCCTTGTCAGAGCGCTTCCAAATTAGCAAGAAAATAAGTGAACAAAGCAAAGGAAAAATGAGTAAACAACATGGACAAGATAACTCAAAAAGGAAGAGAGACATTTGTCTAATAAAATGGAAAAACATTCCCCCTCACCTGCAAGACAAGAAATGCAAACTAGAAACCATGTCAAGATACTACTTCATAGCTACTAAGTTGTCAAAGATTACAGAATTAAAAATACCTGTACTGACAATGGCCCAGAGTATGAATATTCCTGCACTGTAAATGGAAAATCCATTGATTCATTTTGAGAAGAGCTTTGCAATAGGCTTCCCTGGTGGCTCAAATGGTAAAGCGTCCGCCTACAATGCGGGAGACTCGGGTTCAATCCCTGGGTTGGGAAGCTCTCCTGGAGAAGGAAATGGCAACCCACTCCAGTACTCTTGCCTGGAAAATCCCATGGATGGGGGAGCCAGGTAGGCTACAGTCCACGGGGTCGCAAAGAGTCAGACACGACTGAGTGACTTCAGTTTCACTTTCACTTGCACTATGTACCAAAGGTTAACTAAGCAATGCCAAGTCAAAAAAAAGAAAAAAATACCTAAAGAAATAATCATGAAAATGCATAAGATAACACATAAAAAGCTATTTACCATTTAATGAGTGAAAAAGAAAACTGATAACTACCACCACCCCATTTTTGTTTAAAAAAATATGAAGAAGCCAAAAAATGTTCTGCAGGAACTCAGGTAAGCATGTTCACAGTAGCTACAGCTAGGTAAGGTCATCACAAAGTGTGCTTTTGGGTTTGTTTACTTACCTATATTTTCCAAATTATCCATATAACATGAACACTTCCACAAAGAGGAAAAATATTTGGTCATGTAGGACTTACTTCCCCATAATTTTCTCTCAAAGTAAAAAGACAAAAATATAAATTCTTCAGTAATGGACTTCACCAGTAAAAATTAGAAAACAAAGATCCATGGATAAAGCAAGGTAGTCAAGACCACGATACAGTTTTGTCCAAAAAGCTTGCAGCGGCTGGATTAACAGCCACACCCTCACCGCAGCGGTGCTTTGCCTGCCAACATGCCAGGACTGGGGCACCCTCAGGAGACAGGTGGTCTGGGCGTCTGCCCCTGCCCCTCCAGCTGCAGGACCGGCCAGGCACTCAGTCGCTTTGGGGTCAGGCCTCCTCCGGGCCCTGAAGGAACCCCACTGAGGACGCG
Organism: Neotragus pygmaeus; assembly: GCA_006410875.1. Classification (NCBI taxonomy): domain Eukaryota; kingdom Metazoa; phylum Chordata; class Mammalia; order Artiodactyla; family Bovidae; genus Neotragus; species Neotragus pygmaeus. Next base: position 1,932,111 of record SJYV01023152.1, read on the forward strand.
CTGCTCCCCTCCCACCCCTAAAGGCCGTGATCCAGTACCACTGTCCTTCTGAGTTGCCTCACTTCGAGATTCCTCCAGGAAGCATCTGGGATGAAAGGCCGCTAAGCTCTCTAAGGAACACACTCGCTCACCATGAGCCAACCTGGACCCCTCAGGGGCCAGAGTCTTCCAAGGAGACAGAAGAGGTCTGCGGGCCCTTCTGGAGGGAACGCTCTGGTTCCAGGAAGGAGGGGGTCCTGGCGAAAGGGCTGGTAGGACTGAAGGGCGGGCTGGCTTGTCTGCACACACATCCACAGGCCAAGCGGGGCCCCCTGTGTCGGGCACCACCCAGGGCCGTGGGGGCGGAGGGGAGGCAGCCTGCAGCGTGGGCCTGGCACAACAGGGGGCTCAGGGCGGAGGGAACACTGGCCACCACGTGGAAAGAGCACCTAGAGTGGCAGCAACTTGAGGCTGAGTTCTTCTAGGCCCTGGGCTGGCGTGGGAGCCTCAGGAAAGTGGCGTGCAGGAGCCAAGTTCATTGCCGATGGGTGCAGGGCAGGGCAGAGCAGAACCTGCGTCCCACCCTGCGCTCCCCTCAGAGATAGGGAAACGGGCCCTGGCTCAACAGGTTCGGTTTCCCAAGGACCCGCCACGAGGTTGGGGCCGGGACCCTGGGATCCCCACCCTTTGCTGGGATTGTGTGTTCCGAGACCACCAGGGGAAGCGCTTGAGGAGGACAGTGCTGGGGGAGGGACATCTGAACAGCCGGCCTGGCATGAGTCCTGGTGACCAAAAAAAACGGGGTCCCTGCAGAGACACCGCAAAGATGATACAACGGGGAGGCAGGCCCAGGAGGCCCGGCGTGGAGGGGAGGCCAGGGGCCAAGAGCGGTGGGCTTTCGCCCCTCCAGGGGCCCGGGGCAGAGAAGCAGGAGGACCAGTGAGGAGCCGGCGGGCGGGGGACACGGGGGCTCCGTGCTGAGCTACACGGCCTGCCCCCACCTCTGGCAGGAAGCGACATGCAGGTGGCAGTCACTGGCCTTCACCCTAGACCCTGCACCCCGCTCACTCAAGAAGCTGGGGAGGTCCCCTCCCCCAGGAAGCTCAGACACACCCTCCCGAAGAGAAAAGCTTTGTCCCCAGGACCCTGGTTTGCGACTCCCGGCTTCTCACACACGATTTCTGAATCCTGGCTTCTGCTGCTATTTCTGAACCAGTTACAAAGAAATTCTCGGCTCAGCCACATACAAATCGTAGCCAGGAAAGCGGAGACTACAGCGCAAAACTGAACAATCATACTTGGCGAAGCGGGACACACACTAGACAAATATATGATTGTATTATTAACATACAGAAGACAATTAGGTAAGTAGATATATATACCTATGTCACATTTAATTGAAACATTAGCTTCCTATGTAATATGAACAAAGTGGGCTCCAAATGAGAAAAAAAAAAATTTGTTCTTAAATTATGGTGTCTATTTTACTTCAACCCCCCATGAACACCAGCCAATTAACTGTCAATTGTATTGACGAAAATATGTTTATATTTTCAGTTTCCACTTTTCCGAGGGCATCATTAATCTATCTCATGGTTATAAATAACCCCTTGGATGACATATGAGGGTAAGGGAGTATCTAAATAATCCCAAATGAATGCCTGAAATACACACATATTTTATAGGTGAGCATAAAAGAAATACGTGGACCAGAATCCAGTACTTTCTATACTAACCTAAGGATGAATACACTTCTATCACACTCCACATGCAATTTCATCCTGTGATATTTCCACGGGGGAAAAAATCATTCATTAAAAGCCAGCAGAATTATTAAGTTGGACCCTCATAAGAATTTTACACTTGAACTAGAATGCAATTATTGAAGCCGCTGATATTCTGACGACCTGCACAGCTGACGCTGCCTGCAAGCATGACGAAAATCGTGCCTGTCCAGGGGAGGCAGATTTTTCAGTATTAGAAAAAATTCTGTAACGTGTTTTTCATACACATTCTCATGAAACAGTTCTAAATGACTTCTATTATTTCAAATTTCCTCCAAAAAAAAAAAAAATGTATCTGCCTATTGCTCTTATCTTTGTATTTCAGAAAAGATTGTTTTGTTTTCCTGGTTTTTACATGCATTCGGGAGACAAGGGTTTACTTTCACTTTGCCTGCACCATGGCTCTGAATAAATAAAATCTTCAGCTATTACCCTTTTCCATGAAAACGAACAGGAAGCCAGAAAACAGTAAAGTCTAAACATTTCAAAGGCCCACAGCAACAAGTATATTTAATGATAAAGTCCCCAATGATGTTCACACTTCAAAAGATGGACAAAGCTGTGTTTCACTGCTCTGTGTGTGTGCAGCTACCCTTCTGGTTCTCCAATTATACTAAATACAGAGAATATCAGGAAAATGGCAAAAATGGCGTCACCTCTAGATCAGAAAAGGGCTTTCCCGCAAAAAACTTAAAAAGGCAGGCATCCATTCTCACAAACAGAAGAGGGAGGAGGAAGGACATTTCCCAAAATGACATTTCAGGGGATAGTTCTTTTCCAAAGTAAGATAACTTCAGGGGCGAGGCAGTTCTGCAACTGAGTCTAACATCTGTTTTCAGTCATAAAGGCCATTTGATTTCATTGGTTGTACAATCTGCCATTTAACCACCTTTCTACAAAAGCATGGTGAAATGGCAGCTTTTAGAGCAAGGACACAGCCACTTCCCTGGGCAGGAGGGAAGGTCCCAGGGGCTTCCAGGCAGTAGGGACTAGGGACAGGCCGCACTGCCCCCAAAGCTGGGGCAGGTGTGACCCCGAGGCTCCGGACACAGGTAACGTCCACGGCGTGGCACCTCCTGGAACCAGGGAGTTTAATCCATCAGAAATCATTGGTACTTGGCAAACGTGGATGGAAGTAGGTGGTGGGCCGACATAGTCACTAAAAAGAAGCTATGAGCTCAGGGACTCTCTGCCAGGGCACCGACCCTGGGTAGGGATGGCCTCGCCACGCGCCTCCTCCATACAGAATCATATCTGGGGCCTCCATTTGCTGGAGCGGAAAGATTATGAAAAAGCCATATATACTGCCAAAATACTGCCGGCTCCAACCCGGAATAAATCCTCCGGGCCCTCACTACAACATCTTCAAGCAGGGCTCAGGACTCCATTACTGTGAATGTTCTCTGGCCCACAGCAAAAAATATTGACGAAATTCCACTCTTCAGACAGTTATTGTCTCCGTGTGCTTGATAGCAGCCTTCAGAACTTCACCTGCTAGCACTAAATTCTTGAGTTTGGGGGAAAGGAGAGCAAATTCACCACATCTCAAGCCCTTCTTCTGGAGCAGCAGCAAATCAAATTATTCTTTCAATTAAACTAGCTTTGTGCTTAAAAGAAAAGCTCTTTTTATTTTTATTTTTTTCCCTACACAGAGAGAACCAAAGCCATCACTTCTTCTAAACCTCATGACTCGAGCATAAGCTAAATGGCTTAATATTCCTGGATAATACAGTTCATAAAATTAAATCTACTATCAGAGATTTCAGAGTCACTGACTGCATGCTCTGAGCTCGCAGGCAATCCAGGGATGGGGGTCTCTGTGTGGGTGTCCTTCTCAGGCTAACCCAGCCAGGTCTGGTGCCAAGACAAGGAACTGATGACACCCCGTCAGGGGCTGAGCAGAGATCTGGGGCCCGTGCCCCCTGCCCCTTCCTGAGGGAGGAGACCTCCCCCCTCCCCGTGAAGGGCACAGCACCTCCTCCTATGCTCCTTTGCCGCGGGACACACATCCATTCATTCCACCATTGTGCTGCAAAACACAGCCCATCCATCTCAGCTGACCTCCTCCCAGAAACCCAGTCTCTCGGAGGGAATGCCCAGCTCGCAGATACTGTGTGTTGGATCTCCCCTTCGGAATATCTGGTTTAAGAGAAGCAAAACCCAAAATGCCCATCTCAGCGGAATACAGACCTACAAGGCAAGGATGCTTCAGCAGCTGGGGGGCAGCGGGGGTTGGGGGGGCTGGAGAAGGCTACTCAGAAAGAGGTGTGAGCACATGCTGGTGGGGAGGAGGTGCCGCCCAGGATGCGGGTCTGTTGCAGGAGGCCGTGTCAGTACAGGCCGGGGCCCAGGGCTGGCTGAGCTTTAACTCGTGGAACAATCAGGGCGCTCAGGAGAAAACACTACCTCGTCTCTTGTATACAGGCGACGGGCAGCATGAGATAGCCTGGTGTCGTCTGCTGCGTGCCGTGACGGTGGATAATTTGCAAGGGACACTGCCTGCAGTCCCTTTCTAAGCAAGAGGCTCTCCCTCTCCTGGGAGTCTCACACTCACATCTCTGGCACAAGCCCTGATAAGACGAGAATTTCCCAGACTTGAAACACANGGTGTTGTCTGCTGCGTGCCGTGACGGTGGATAATTTGCAAGGGACACTGCCTGCAGTCCCTTTCTAAGCAAGAGGCTCTCCCTCTCCTGGGAGTCTCACACTCACATCTCTGGCACAAGCCCTGATAAGACGAGAATTTCCCAGACTTGAAACACAAATTCTGTGGTTTCAGTAAACAAATTTTATAGGGCCAAAGGGGCAACTCCCTAAAACAAAATGAATCAGGATAAAATGAGAAACCAAAGAGCCAGTGGTTTTAGAAACTCCGGATTCTTACGGTTACCAGAGCCCAAGTCTGCATCAGCAGCCCCAAAAAGTCCTGACCTTTTCTTTTCAGCAGAGCTTCACGTGTTTAAAGACAGAAAGTATGATGCAGTACCCGAAGAGCTAAGAAGGCATTTTAAATATCAATAAAACAGTTCAAAATGTACATTGACATACCCCTAAAAATCGGGGGGTTTCTGTAAATGTCTTCACTTTTTTAAAAACAGAAAGGATACCTGTGCAGCGCTTTGCTGTGTGTTTCCATAGCTTTAGGTAGCACTGGCCACGTTCCTGATCCAGCTTCTAAAAATACCAATGTGGAACTCATCACCTCCCTGCTTTTTCTCTTTTTTACCTAAAGGCGAAAAGTAAATCCAGTCTCTCTTCACAGACTGTAGGCCTGGTTTTAATTTGTGCAATAGTCCTTTTGATAACAATGCCTAGTTAAAACATTCATTAAAAGTCTGTAGCAGGCATTTAATGGAAGGAAAATCTAATAGGGTTCCACTGAAACTCCTTCATTAGCTTTTAAAAGAGTTCTCTCCTGTAGTGCTAACAGACAGACAGACAGATNAGCATCATTCCTTCCAAAGAAATCCCAGGGCTGATCTCCTTCAGAATGGACTGGTTGGATCTCCTTGCAGTGCAAGGGACTCTCAAGAGTCTTCTCCAACACCACAGTTCAGAAGCATCAATTCTTTGGCGTTCAGCCTTCTTCACAGTCCAACTCTCACATCCATACATGACTACTGGAAAAACCATAGCCTTTACTAGATAGGGTGTCCAATTCCTTGCATCCCCATGGACTGTAACCTGCCAGGCTCCTCTGTCCATGGGATTTTCCAGGCAAGAACATTGGAGTGGGTGAGTACTTCCTACTTCAGGGAATCTTTCCAACCCAGGGATCAAACCCACATCTCTTGTGTCTCCTGTACTGGCAGGTGGATTCTTTACCACCAATATCACCTGGGAAATCAGGATGTTTCCATAGGGTATTTCTACTCTTTAATATTTAAATGCGTAGATTTTGAGTACAGCAGAATGCCTTCCATAATGTGGGTGGGACTCAAAACTGGTTGAGGACTTCAATGAAGAAAGGCTGAGCTTTAGCCAGAAGAAATTCTGCCAGCAGAGTACCTTTGGAGTTGAACTATGACTCTTCCCTGGGTCTCCAGAATGACTCTGGACACTGACCTCATAATCGCAAGAGTAATTCCTTAAAACAAATCCCTCTAGGTAAACACACACCTGCTGCCACTTCTCTCCCATCACCTCTGTGTCTCTGGAGAATCCTGACTAGTTCAAACAGCAGGGAGAGGATGGCTTGTCCCTCCAATATTTGGGCTGGGGCTCCTGCCACGTCTCCACTGAGATGCCCTCCCATCTCCTCTCAGTCCAGGCAATCTCTGGCCCATTGATGATCTGTCCAGTCACTTCAAAGGTGGAAGATAACAGCACTATACAAGTTTTATGACACAACTACATATGTTCATTATATCTAAGGACATTTTTACTTACTAATATAGTACTTATTGGAGCTTCCCCAGTGGCTCAGGGGTAAAGAATCCACCAGCAATGCAGGAGCCTCAGGAGACATGCATTAGATTCCTGGGTCGGAAAAATGCCCTGGAGGAGGGCATGGCTACCCTCCAATATTCCTGATTGGAGAATCCTACGGACAGAGGAGCCTGGCGAGCTACAGTCCATAGGGTCTCAAACAGTCGGACAAGACTGAATTGAATTAGCATGCACAGTACTACAGAAAAGTTGATAAAGTATCTATAAGCACCTCCACTTCCTCCTCCCATTAAATTCTAACACTCACACACACACACACACACACACACACACACTCATACACACACAGAGACACACACACACACACACAGACACACACACACACAAATATTGCCTAGGAAAATAAAACACTCCCATGATCCCATTTCTAGTATGATAACCACTTTAACTCAATATATTCAATCTAAAAATTTCAAATTCTATTTTTTCCTGTGAGCTTGTGTATATTTATAATAATGCATGTATATTATAATTTAGTATGTCATACTGTGAATGCCAATAATAAGACCACCATGAATATTACTGGCAAGGTCCACTTCAGAAGGAAATCTACCCAAAAATATGATGGGCAACTTAAATATACAGAAAAGTGAAAGTGTTGATTGCTTAGCTGCATCTGACTCTTTGTGACCCCATAGACTGTAGCCCTACAGGCTCCATTGTCCACGGGATTCTCCAGGCAACAATACTGGGTGAGTAGCCATTACCTTCTCCAGGGGACCTTTCCAACCCAGGGATCTAACCTAGGTCTCCTACATTGCAGACAGCTTTTTTTACCCACTGAGCCACTAGGGAAGCCATAAAGCCCCTATATAAGTATATAGATATATATTTACATGTATATATAACAGAAATCATCATGTCTACTTATATTATTCAATATTTAATTTAGTTACCCACACACAATTTGTCACATTATATAGAACAAATAATTTATAAATATTAAATATTTCCACTCAGGTTTCATGAAACCATTTTATTCAAAATCTCCGCATGTATTTTTGATATTCATGCATTCATCACTTTGACAACTAGTTTCTGAATCATCTAATGCTGTCTTCTAGCATACATCACCTTTGCATCCATCTAAAATCTTAAAACTCTAACACTTTTTGAATGCCTAGGATACTGTCATTGGAAAATGTATCTCAACTCAGAAGGTTCTACTCATAACATTAGCACCTTCTTCCTCTCACACCACCGCAGATGTGCATGGTCTCCAGACCGCCACACTGCAGTCATCCATCTTCCTTCAGGAAATCTTTAGAAGTCCAGTTTACAATGGCATTAAATTCTATTTAACCCACAGTCTTACAACCATATAGTCAAAGCTATGCTTTTTCCAGTAGTCATGTAGGGATATGAGAGTCAGACCATAAAGAAGGCTTTAGAAGGCTAAAGAATTGATGCTTTAGAACTGTGGTGTTGGAGAAGACTCTTGAGAGTCCCTTGGACTGCAAGATCAAACCAGTCAATCCTAAAGGAAATCAACACTGAATATTCATTGGAAGGATAGATGCTGAAGCTGAAGCTCCAATACTTTGGCCACCTGATGCAAAGAGCCGACTTCATTGGAAAAGACCCTGATACTGGGAAAGACTGAAGGCAGGAGGAGAAGGGGCTGACAGAGGATGAGATGGTTGGATTGCATCACCAGCTCAAAGGACATGAATTTGAGCCAACTCCGAGAGATGGTGAAGAACAGGAAGACTGGCATGCTGCAGTCCGTGAGGTCACAAAGAGTTGGACGTGACTGAACAACTGAACAATATACAACCCGAAATATCTACCAAATCTATGTTACTCTGTGCGTGTGTATGTGCATGTGTGTACATTTTGTGCACATGTGTTTCTCTCCCCTAGCTTCCAGAAGCATTTAAATTTTCAATGTTCATTATAACATGTCTTACCCACAGGTGCTTCAAAATATGACGTGATTCACAGAGCAACATACACGTGAGAAGTTTTTAAGTGGAACTGGTAAACAACTCTTCAAAAGGTAATTTTAGGATATAATACATATCTGATATTTGGGCACAAACTTTTTTATTTTTAAACCTATGTTTTATTCACTATGTTGCAAATAACTTTATATTTTATTAAATACTTTCTACAACAAAAAGTTTAATGATCAAACAGTATTTTGTTGTGTAGATTTGGCAAGTTTTGTTTAACCAGTTCCTTTCTATTTGGCCTTTGGTTTGCTTTCTGATACTTCCCTAAAGGAAAAACACAAGGTTGAACCCTTTATGATTATAATCTTGGAAATCCCAGTTTCTTTCCTTAGCATAAATTCTTAGATATGCAAACGATGCATCTTTTGTTTAAGGCTTTTTGTGTACTTCCAAAGTAAAGAGGCAGGTCCCACTGGGCAGGACCATTTTAGTCTTTACTTTTGTGACGTGCATTATCATCATAAAGGCCAATGCAAGTCACAGAGTCAGTGTGGGATGGGGTACTCAAGGGTGTGAGTATAGGGAGGTATGAGTAGATTTTTGCAACAATCTGCAGAAAGTCTTGTTGTGGTGCTTAGATCTATGACATTGGCATCAATCCAGGTTCAAGTCCTGGTTCTGAAGCTTAAAGTATGTGTGATTATGGACAAGTTACTGAAACTTTCTGAGCTTCACTCTGATGTCTGAATTATGTCTAATCATGGCAGCTAGAGTGTAAGAGGGAGAATTAAATAAAACAGTGCACATAAAGTACTTAGCATGAAGCATTCTACATAATAAGGGCCCAAAACATTTGAGTTACTCGAGTCACATTCTTAGGTTCTGAATGTACTGATAAATTCTTACCATTCATTGTGGAAACATGTCAGTAGTGCCCACTCCTCTGAGGCTGCATGTTTGGACAGGCCTGAATGCAAGGCTGGACACAGCTCAGTTCTGAGTGAGCTCAGGACTGCATGCTCACTCTCCATGAGCAGTGCTTTTCCCCACTGGCACACTGAGGAATTCCTAATGCAGAGAAATCCATCACCCAGCCTAGTTAGCAAACAGTAATGTGCTGGTTTCACCATGGGGAGATGATTCAGATTTCCTTCATTGTAAAAATGACAAAGACGATTCCTCAGTATCACCATCTTTCATTAATAGGTTGCAAGAGACAATATGTATGCAATCTGTTATCCTGCACTTAGCCTGTTTAAGAGCTCTGCCTGCCAAAATATTACTTCTCATATGATTTTATCAAAAACATTCCCAAGTTTGCACATTTCCCCCACTAACTTTTCTCTAGTAGTTGGATTCACCACTGTAATAACTCAATGACTGATCTTCTTTCCACCACCCTCCACACAATACAGAGTGACATTCAAAGCACAACTCTGGTTGCCTAATGATGGATATACACCTGCCCCCCTGAGCTGCAGGGCCACCCACCTCTGAGCTGCTGAAGCGTGAACTCTGCACACCACACTCCAGGTGTCCTCGGGCAAAGATAGGGAGGGGCTACTCTTCCCCACATCTGGGTTTCTCCAGAATCACCCGGGCAGAAGCCAATGGTTCCAAGAGGAGCTACAGTGAACTGAACTCAGTACAGAGGCTCAGGACTTGGCAGGGGCACACAGAGCCCTGGCCCTGCCACACCTGGACACCTGAGTGCAACGGCGCGGGTTCCCCCTCCGTCCTTGGAGCTCCTGAAGTTGCGGCAAGACCTGGCTCCATCCCCAGCAGAAGGCGGTGGCTCATCTGAAGAAGGCTTTCCTATCTGAGGCCTCCTTGGTCCCAACTCTTCCCTAAACCACAGAGAAGCGTCTTCCTGCATTTAACTAGTTTGGGTTACCTTCAGTTCAGTTCAGTTCAGTCTCTCAGTCATGTCCTACTATATGCCACCCCATGAATCGCAGCATGCCAGGCCTCCCTGTCCATCACCAACTCCCGGAGTCTACTCAAACTCACGTCCATCGAGTTGGTGATGCCATTTAGCCATCTCATCCTTGGTCACCCCCTTCTCTTCCTGCTCCCAATCCCTCCCAGCATCACAGTCTCTTCCAATAAGCCAACTTTTTGCATCAGGTGGCCAAAGTATTGGAGTATCAGCTTCAACATCAGTCCTTCCAATGAACATTCAGGACTGATCTCCTTTAGGGTGGACTGGTTGGATCTCCTTGCAGTCCAAGGGACTCTCAAGAGTCTTCTCCAACACCACAGTTCAAAAGCATCAATTCTGACCTGGTGTACTAAGCGTGGGCGGCTCCAACCCGGCACACTAAGCGCAGGCAGCTGCGACCCTGCGCATTAAGCGTGGCTGAGAGGAGTTACCCCACGTCCGAGGTCAGGGGCAGTGGCCAAGAGTGCCAGGCTGCAACAGCACAGGAACGGCTAAGAGAAGCTGCCCAAGTCCGAGGTCAGGGGTGGTGGCCAGGAGGAGCTACCCCGTGTCCGAGATCAGTGGTGGCCGGGAGGAGCTACCCCGCATCCAAGGTCAGGGGCAGCAGCTGAGAGGAGCTACCCCATGTCTGAGGCCAGGGACAGTGGTCAAGAGGAGCTACCCTGCGTCCGAGACCAGGGGTGGCTGGGAGAAGCCACCTTGCACCCAAGGCCAGGGGCGGTGGTCCTGAGGAGCCACCCCGTGCTGGAGGCCAGGGACAGCAGCTGGGAAGAGCCACCCCACACCTGAGGCCAGGGGTGGCGGCCGGGAGGAGCAACCCAAGGAGTGGTGGCTGAGCAGGCACAGGAGGGTCTAGAGGAGCTATCCCACGTTGAAGGTCAGGAAGGGCGGTGGTAAGGAGATACCCCTCATCCAAGGTAAGGAGCAGCAGCTGTGCTTTGCTGGAGCAACTGTGAAAAGATACCCCATGCCCAAGGTAAGAGAAACCCAAGTAAGATGGTAGGTGTTGCAAGAGGGCATCAGAGGGCAGACACACTGAAATCATACTCACAGAANACACCCACCCACACACACACACACACACACACACACACACACACACACACACACACACACACACACACACGGGATGGGCCCAGGGAGAGACAGAGACAGCAGTGAGAGAGAAGAGCCTTCACAAACTTAGGAATGGATTATAAACCTTGGGAAAGAACTGGGTCAAATATTCTCCGCTTTTTTTCAGCTACCTAAACCAACTCTTACTAAACAAAGACCTCATTTCACAACTCTCACCCGCTGTCTCCAAGTCATAAAAGGAAGACACGGGAACAGGGACTGAAGTGAATGCAGTTTGAGGCCATCAGAGCTCGGGAAACACCAGGAACACGCGACACTGAAACAGCCGAGACAGGCAAAGCGAGGTCCCCAGGACGAGAGGCCGGGCACCGCTGTGACCCGCAGCCCATGCTGAGCCCGAGGAGACCAGCCTCCAGCCCGCCTGCTGGGACTCCTGGCCGATGGAGGAGGCCACCAGGCCGGCACCCCCGCCCCTGCGGATGTTGTGCCGACAGCTAGGCTCACCCCCCAGGGGTGCAGAGGGTCGCAGCACAGAGCGAATCCCTGCCGCTGCCCCCCTTTCCTGATTTAATGCACGGAACCTAACGGGTCAGCCCACCAACCTGAGGTCACCTTCTTCCTAATGCAGAGCCCACACTTGCTAGAATTGCTGTTGTTCAAATGCTAATTCACATCCGACTCTTTGCGACCCCACGGACTGCAGCACTCCAGGCTTCCCTGTCCTTCACTGTCTCCTGGAGTTTGCTCAAACACATGTCTATGAGTTGGTGCTGCCATCCAATCATCTCATCCTCTGTCGTCCCCTTCTCCTCCTGCCTTCAATCTTTCCCAGCATCAGGATCTTTTCCAAAGAGTCGGCTCTTCACATCAGGTGGCCAAACTATTGAAGCTTCAGCTTCAGCAGCAGTCCTTCCAATGAATACTTAGGGTTGAGCTCATTTAGGATGGACTGGTTTGATCTCCTTGAAGTCCAAGGGACTCTAAAAGAGTCTTTTCCAGCACCACAGTTTGAAAGCATCAATTGTTTGGCACTTAGCCGTCTTTATGGTCCAACTCTCATATCCCTACATGACTACTGGAAAAACCGTAGCTTTGACTAGATGGAACTTGGTCAGCAATATTTCCTTATTTATCAAGAACTTGTCTTTTTAGGTTTTGACTTGGGGGGGACCCCGGTTACCAAGCCACATGGGTTTCTAGTGGTCTGGCCCCAGTTCCACTTCTCTCATAAATCCCTGCTGCTTCCAGGACACATATGGTGTGTTACAGCTGAAAAGCCTGCAGCAAGACGCTGTGAACGATTCTGAGAAAAAGGCAAAACCATCCAAGTTAAACTCCAAGGAGAACTGTGTACACGTAAAATACTTTTTAAAAATTTTTTTCCACTCTCAAGCTAATTGAGAGCTACTGGTCAGAAGATTTACGTCAGAGATGAGACTGTCTGGTGTGTGTCATTCTCCTAAATTGAAACATTCTTCAGCCATTCCTACTGAATCCACCAAAGTCACCTGTGACCTGGCTGGACATTGCATTGCACTGCATGTATGCTCGATCGTGTCTAACTCTTTGTGACTCTATGGACCGTAGCCCACCAGGCTCCTCTGTCCATGGGATTCTTCAGGCAAAAATACTAGAGTGGATTGTTATGCCCTCCTCCAAGGGATCTTCAACCTGCGTCTCTTGTTTCCTGAATTGGCAGAACGGTTCTTTACCATCTGGACCTGGCAGGAAAGGGATTCCTTTTCAATCTCGACTTACGATGACAAATGCATGTTTCATTCACTCTTCAGATGACCTACAAGCTGCCTGCTCCACAAAGTCCACCTGCTCATCCCCCAAACCACCCAGACAAGAGGCACCCCCCTCAGCTTGGACACCCACTAGTGAGTGATGCAGAAAGCCCCCTGCCATCTGTGCCCCTTGCCATGTCACTAAGAGACCAGACATGAGGTCTGCCTTACCTGCCCAAACCAACACGTCAGCTCACAGGCAAGGACCAGCCTGCTAGTGTGAACGGTCCCCCTACAGGTGTCTTGGACATGAGAGAACCTCAAACCTGACTGTGGGGAGAATGGGCTGGAAGGAATCAGGCCATCTCACTTGTGGATGAGGACTGTCCCATCCAGAGGCGACATAAAGACGCAGAAGAGTCAACGGGGTCTGGCAGTTACACCCCAAGGCTGAGTCGCCCCTGACTGGCTCTTTCACCCACCTGCGCTCAGATCCCCAAGGAGCAGGCCCAGCCAGCCCTGCCCTGCTCCAGGCTGCATCCCTGCCCCCTCCTCCAGTCCTCCCAGACTGGCCCAGGCCTGACCCCTATGGCCCTCGGTGGAAGCCCCCATCTGCACTGACCCCAGTGTGGGACCCCCAGAGGAGACAGGCAGCAGAGTGAGCACGCTCGCTGGCCAGGCCCCTCGTGGTGGGGGGGAGACGTGCTGGGAAGGACAGGGCTGGACCCCCCCAACACGAAGGACAGATGTGCCTGAGGAGCAAGTGGGAGGGGCAGAGAAGGCTCCCTGAGGCCACGGGTCCATACAGCAGTGAAGGTCACCCGAGCCCCACCTCGAGCCTCTGTGCCCCCCAGAGCTGCCCACACCTCCGTCCCCCGACAGCCAACGACCCTCACTCTGTGAGCGCTTGTCCTGGAGATGAGGGCCCCTCTGCAGGACAGCGTCACAGCCCTGCAGTGTCTCCGACAGGGGCAGCAGGCGACAGCCACCACTGTGTGGGAGAAGACAAACCACCCCCAGAGCAAGGAACACTGTGAGGGCCGGCCTTCAAATGTCATGGGAGCAAACTTCAGGTGACTGAGGCTACACCTGTTTACCAACCATGGTTTGTTTCAAGAGTTTTCACTGCATCCCAGTCCTGTAAGTTTCCTGAGGACAAGCCCTCTGGGGGCCCCCATTTTGTATCACCTTCCCACTAGGCAGAGCTGTAGGCTCCTCACCACAGGTCAGGCGTCACCTGTTGATACAAAAGTCCCCACAAGGATCAGTGATTCCTCCCTGTCCCTTTGGGGTTAACGATGGCCACGATCAAAACACTGGGTGATCAAGAGGATTCTGTGGGTTGATTGTGATCAGCAATCACTATTGGTTATCAATATCGAATATTCACAAAGGATCCTGAGCATATATATGACTCGGGTGACTTCTCTCAACTTCAGTTAAAGGCTGTTGCTCAGTAACAAACATAGTAGGTAATTTTCTCCTTTGGTGTCTGCAGTGGGTTGACCAGGTGTCCTGAAATTTGCATCTTCCCAAAATTTCACAAAATGATTTTATTTTGAAGCAGGATCTTTGCAGATGCAATTAGTTACATAGAGATAAGTTTATAAAGAAGTGGTGTTATTCGGTCGCTAAATCATATCTGACTCTTTTGACCCCATGGACTACAGCATGCCAGGCTTTCTTGTCTTTCACCAACTCCTGGAGTTTGCTCAAACTCATGTTCACTGAGTCAGTGACGACATCTAACCATCTCATCCTCTGTCGTCCCCTCCTTCTCCTGCCTTCAGTCTTTCCCAGCATCAGGGTCTTGTCTTTTCCAATGAGTTGACTCTTTGCATCAGGCAGCCAAAGTATTGGAGCTTCAGCTTCAGCATCAGTCCTTCCAAAGAATATTCAAGGATAATTTCCTTTAGGATTGACTGGTTTGCTCTCCCAGCCATCCAAGGGACTCTCAGGCATCTTTTTGATTACCACAACTTGAAATGGATCCTAAATCCAGTGATTGGTAGACCTTGTATCAAGAGGAAAGAACACAGACACACCGGCAGAGGAGGCCACGTGATGGTGGAGCAGAGACTGGAGGTGGGCAGCCAGGAGCTGGGGGAGGCTGAGGACGGCCAGAGCCCCAGGAGCTGGAAGCAAGGAGAAAGGATTCCTCCCGGAGTCTTCAGAGAAAGTGCGACCTAGCCGACAGCTTGATTTCTGTCTCCCAGCCTCTGGCACTATGACCGAATAAATTTCTATTGTTCTAACAAGTGGTTTAACTACTAAACTCCCTCTGGTTTTAATTTTTACCTGCTTGTTAAGAGCCTCACTGAACAAGGAAGAAGTCAAGGACACTAGGTAAGAGCGTCAGAAGCAAAATAGGGCAGACACGAGCAACTCGATTACAGAATGAGACGGCCAGGTTGACCCACCGTCCACATTCGCTGACCACCTGCAGGCACATACCTCTGTGATCCCTGATGTGGGGCGGGATGGGGGCTTCTGTCAGTGTAGATCCACCACCCCCTGACCCCTGTGGTGAAGTCAGCACTACCCAGCTGAGGACGGAGAGCCAGCCTGCACCAGAATCCTAACCCGCGAACTCGATGGGCACTGAGGCTGGACAGACGTGTCATGGGGGTCAGGTGCTAGACCACCCCCCTGCTCCAGAGCCAGAGGGGCCCACAAGTGCAAACGCCACAGGACACTAGGGTGTGTCCTAGAGAGGTGGCCCCTCCCCTCAGGGATGTGATGCCTCTACCACTGTGTTTCCCGCAGCAGAGAGAGTCCGCGCCCGGCAGGTCCCTGTCGATGGCCGAGAGGGGAAAACTGCCCCTGGAGCAGCCAACACAAGGAGCCACTCCAGCCAGGCGCGCCCTGTCTGACGCAGGAGCGGCCGTCACACACTGCCTGAAAAGTAAGCACTGTCTTCACACATCCGAATACTTAAACCCAGCGAAGTCCTTCCCTGTGGCTCAGGTGGTAAAGCGTCTGCCTGCAATGCAGGAGACCTGAGTTCGATCCCCGGGTCAGGAAGATCTCCTAGAGAAGGCAATGGCAATCCACTCCAGTATTCTTGCCCGGAGAAACCCATGGACAGAGGAGCCTGGCAATCTCTGGTCACAAAGAGTCAGGCACAATTGAGCGACTCACAGCTTTGACTCTCGTACACCTAAGCACTCACTTAAACCCGGAAAACAGCCCATGAGCCGCTGTTTTGAATGGATTCAGCTGAAGAGCAGGTTTGACTGGCTGATAATTACTGAGTGACTCTGAAGATCAAAACTGAATAGGTCTGTGTTTTGTGATGGTTACAAAACTGTGGTGGGATCCTCTTTTGGAGGTGAGTTAGAAGGGGGGAAAGGGGATGCACCAGGACACACCGCTGCGGTTCTTCATCCAGACAGGATGCTGTGTGTGACCAGGTGGGGCTCCAGGTGAGTTCAGGGGAAGCTCCCACCAGGTGACACGGGACCCCCAGATCAAAGCAGCAGCCAGGGGGATGCGGAAGGAAGGAGCGTGATCCAGGGGAGAGAAAAGACCTGCACAGAGCCCAGGCAGCACGCGGGAGCAGGTCGCTCTCCCAGGATTGAGACAGAAGGCGGGAGGATGCTCAGCGACCAGCAGGAGGGCATGCACGGAACCCTCATCCTTCGTAAACCATGAAGTTTCTTAGGAAAGCTGTACCACATGAAGTTTCACTCACATTTAAATATCTCATAAAAATTCCAAACTTTGCCAAAAAAATTATAAAGCAATGCATTTCTCTCTTTAGAAGCCAACTAACTGTCCCGTGAAATTTGCAGAACCATCACTTTCAAGAAAGAAAGACGTGGAGGGAGGTTCAGGACCGACGGGACATAGGTCTACCTATGGCTGATTCATGCTGATGTATGGCAGAAACCAACACAACATTGTAAAGCAATTATCCTCCAATTTAAAAAATACATTTTTTTAAAAAGAAAATGACATGTCAAAAACCAAGTATAAGAGAGGAAAAAAGACGTAGACAGTCTGAAAAAATTCCATTTTTAGGAGAACAGAAAACTAGTTTAGATTTGCTAGGTAAAACAACAATTTACTTTTGTAAATGTTAAACTCTGCAAGGATATTACTGTGTCCCAAGGTTGAAAGTTCACAATTTATCTTTGAAGGATAAATTCTTCCAATGAGCTCAAGAAGGGAGCACTTTGGTCTGAATTTCCTCCCACTCATAACTCATAACAAAGGAAAGCAGAGAAATAAAGGCCCATACCCTGCAAAAAGACTGTCAACAAACAGGGGCTTCTCAAAACAGGGGAGACAGTGCTAAGCTTTCTCCTTGATGTCCACGGAGCTTCTTCCTCATATTCATGCTTTTGAGACTTTTACTTTGACAATAGTGTGTAAATCCCATGCAAGGAACAAGCCACTTAAAATCCACTCGAATAAAGAAAGACTTTAGTCTCACTCAAAAAGATATGTTCAAGAGAGTGAGAATTTTTCTAATAAACAACCATTTACAATGAAAATTTAATCTAACCATTTAAATTTTTTATAAAAACTTTGTTTTAAAAGTTTATTATTTTTATAATAGTTTCATAATTTCATGAAAATTAAAGTTCATAATAATTTGCATAATGAATTTGCACTTATTTGCACAATAAGCACACGGTCAAGGCGGCCTGATTCTTCTCATCATATGACCATACTTCTCAGGGAAATGCCAAAAAAAGTTTCTTTTAAGAGTTTGAAAGGAGCTTAGCTTTGTGGTCTCCCTGAAATTTTCACCAAAAACCAAAATAAAACATTTTAGACATTAGTACCAAAATATCAATTATTCAACTAATTAAGACCATTATCTTACCAGGGGGGCTCTGAACAGGGGGGCTGGAGCTGAGGATGCGTTGGGCCCCTGCTCACACTGGCCCTTTTTCAGCCCTGGGGTCCCTGTGTCCATGGGGTCACCTGGGATGCACAGAAGCTCCATACTTTCCCAGGGCTGGGGTGGGGACAGCTGTCCCCTCCCACCCCAGCCCACCCCCAACAGCCCTCCAAGACCTAAGAGTGAGCACAGTNGCTGGGAGGGATTGGGGGCAGGAGGAGAAGGGGACGGCAGAGGATGAGATGGCTGGATGGCATCACTGACTCAATGGACATGAGTCTGAGTGAACTCTGGGAGTTGGTGATGGACAGGGAGGCCTGGCATGCTGTGATTCATGGGGTCACAAAGAGTCGGACACGACTGCACGACTGAACTGAAGCTAACATGAAGAAGTATGCTGGATGCTGTTACACATATGCACAGTTCCCAAAGACGCCAGTAGAGTAAAGACCAAAAGGAAGCAAAACTAAAAGAAGATAAAAACAGGAGAGCTGGGTTCAATCCCTAGATTGGGAAGATCCCCTGGAGAAGAGAATGGCTACCCACTCCAGTATTCTTGCCTGGAGAATCCCAAGGACAGAGGAGACTGGCAGGCTACAGTCCCTGGGGTCGCAAAGAGTCAGACACGAACGAGCGGCTTTCACTCAGCTCCCAAATTAAACTAATTTTATTTATTTTTAAAATTAATTTATTTTAATTGGAGGATAATTACTTCACAACACCGTGATGGTTTCTGCCATACATCACTATGAATCGGCCACAGGTACACATGTGTCCCCCCATCCTGAACACCCCTCCCACCTCCCTCTGCAACCTAAATTAGTTTTAGACTTTCCAAAATATACACTAAAGATCTCTCAGCTACATGATCTAAATATCCACCAGCGAAATCCACTAAATAAACCACCCAGGTAGTCTGAATTACTGAAGATACTCTTCTGTGACACACAGTTGCCTAAAACGAGGCTTCATAGCTGTTAATTCGCTGTGTGGATACATTTCAAACCCAACCAAGAAACAAAGGAAATATTCCTACTTGGACGTTTCACAAACGATGGGCATCTGATCCAAATTATGAAAAAAACATTGTAATATGCATTTTTTTTTTCCTCGCTAGGGGTAGTTTTTGGAGTCTTGTGAATATCTAAAATTCAGGGTGCAGGCAGGTGATACGGCCAACACCTTAGCTGCTATGCTACCTACACCGAGAATTGTCCCTTCAATGTCAGCAGTGTTTCAGAGAGATTCAAAATGCTCCAGGTCTGGGGAGGCAACATACGTGGGATCGGAAGGACCCCAGGAGACAGGGCGGCTCAACAGGGACAGAGTATGGTGGTGGCGGGTGAGACGTGGAGTCCACTCCACGCTGAGCAGCCAGAGCTCCCAGGGGAAGGGGAACAGCCAATGGCCACAAGTCCCCCGCTCGGGACCCACCAGGACAGAGTGTCATCTCACCCCTAAACACCGTGGGGCTGGCCTCCAACCTGGGCCACGTGCTGAACAGCTGGGGTTCGGCTCTCCCACCAGAGAGCTGAGGTTTGCTTCTCTTAACCTGGTTTCTTGAAATACTGTAAACCACCGGGCTTGCCGCCCACCCGCTGGTGGCTCTTGTTTGAGCCCCTCTGCGCAGCACAGAGTGCAAGGGGTGAGACAGTGTTTGAGGGGTATTTTCAAGTTTCCCAGTCAAGAAATTTTCCATCCGCCCCTTTGTTTCTTTTTTCTCAGAGCAGCCCAGAAGGGCCAGCGCTACCCCAACAACTGGCAGGGCAGTCAGGGGACCTGGCTGGGGAAGAGACGACGCCTCTTTAATTATGCACACATGATGTGTTCAACCACTAAGGTCATACCTGCGTGTGGTGACTGACAACTTTTCAGCTTGATTCAAAGCAAACAGCTGCTGGTTTGATTGCCTAGCAACTAAAAAATGACGGATGACCCTTAAGATGGATAACTCCCATAAATCACCTCATTCAAACGCTCCAAGAAAAAAAATTAAAAAACAATGGTTTTCATGACATTTGCTGCACTCCGTAATGTGCCGTGATAAATTCGGCCTCCTTCTGGATGCTTGGTCGCGTCTGCTCAAGTTCGGGCACTTCTGTTCCTGTTTTCTGTCTTCCTGGGAACTGCAGTCCCCTCTGTTAGGTGTGTGCACATGAACAAGCTGCCTGGTCAGAAATTTGAGTTCCTGAGTGCCCACCCATCACTACAACAGTGGGGGGCTGTGCTGAACCCACCTCCATCCACAGCTTTTCATCAGGAAGCGGTGATCCTATATCACCAAGATGGCAGAGGATCCCATGCATTAATAATGGTTACAATATATTTAGTGTAATGACTTGACCTCAGCCAACATCACGGACGCCATGATTCATATGAATTTGATAGACTACTTCCTGTTTGCAGATATTTCATAGGTTCCTAAAAGGCCAAGAATGTGCTTTTAACTTGCAAATAAACATAGATCTGTACACCCACGAGATGGATGGGAGATCTTGGTATTCAGAATACCGACATCACCACAGTCCTGAATTCGATGACCAGTAGACGCCCATCCTTATTTTCCCAGGTGTGAGTTCACCCTTTTCTACCTAACATTCGAGAGCGGGTGCCAGGGATTCATTTCTCCCTCTTTCCTTGTCCCTCTCTTTGCTAGCCTGGATTTCAGTTTTCTGTTTTTAAGATGCATCGACAGTATAAAGAAGGCCGCTCCCAAGAGAGACTTCCCACCACGGTTGGGGGTTAGCAGTCTGAAAGAGACAAAAAGGTGCCTGTTTTCCGAATCCCCTCCCATCCCCGCACACGGGTCCACTCAGCCTGCTGGACGTGGCGGCTGCCCGCGCCCCAGTCCTCCGGATCCAGGCCTTGCTCACTGCGGTGTTCCATCATTCAACAACACAATGTGCTCAGAAGGAAGGAGACCCCGCTGTCCTGCCCTCAGGAAGCCCAGGGTCCGCGGGGACACAGGCGCGTCCAGGAGCGACTTTATGAACAGAGGCAAGCATTCTGGGTCCCACAGCCCGGCTTGTGCCAGGGCCCTCTGACAGCTGATTAGCTTCCAGCGCTGAAAAGGAAGAATTACTTTTTCTTCAGGGCACCGCACAATTGCAAGCAACTGTCTACGGTTAAATCCCAAAGCGGGCAGGGAGGGTGGGCAGTCCAAGGGACAGACCAAGCATCAGAGCTGCTTTGTGGCCTGTGAAGGAGGCCCTCTGTGCGTCCATGGGACCCAGCTCCACGGAGCGCATCTGCTCCCCTGGCCCCATGTCAGGAGGGCTGAGACGGCACACCTCCCCGGCTGGGCTGACCCTCTCTCATTTTCAGGAGCTTCTCTACCCACAGCTGGCACCCACTCCCTTGAAATGGAAGAGAAAAATCAGACAACATTAGCAACAAATAAAATGATTGAGGGTCAAAAGAGCCACGCCCCAGGCAGGAGAGGCACAGGTTTGGTGCGCGGAGCGACTCAAAGAGGCAAGTCTCCCCTGCCCTCGGGTGGTTGAGTTGACACGTGAACTTCTGGGATCCCCCAAGGAAAGAATCACTAACTCCCTGGGATGTCCAGAGCTACTGTTTTCTAATAACGGAGACAGGAGAGCCAGTCCTTGGAAGTTTCCACTTCGGACACCCTGACACCCGGCGGAAAGGTCTGCGAGCCAGCAGCAGAAACCGCCACAGTGATCAGGTGAGAAAAGCTGGTATCAATTAGGTCGCCGAGACGCCTTCCGTTGCATATGCTCCCACCTTTAGACACCCGGAGATATCTGCGCATTCTCCCCCAAATCTTCCTGCTCCTGACACACCAGCGTTCCGGCTTCATCTGTCTTCCTAAATATAAATGGCCACTCTCTGCAGCACTTACGAGAGGCGAGCTGGCTTCAAATAAATAGCATCTTAACAGTTTCCCTGATAATGGCAGGCTCTGGGGTGCATCTCTACGCCTAATACTACCAGGTCCTTACAGGGATGAGAGACCTGGAATCTGGCCTTTAAGGCGTGTCTCCAGGGCCACGGGCTGGGCTGCCTGGCTTTCTCAGGACTTCTGACGGTCCTGGGACTCCCCGGGGGAGACGCGGGGCGGGACCCCACTCAACAGGACAATCCAGTGTGCTGTCCCTTTAAAACCGAAACGCTTGTTTCCTCTCTGTAAGAAGAGTAAATCACGCTATAGTGAGTTGAGCTTTGAAAAAAACATCCATCCATTAAAGTTCATGGATTCACATTTCCAGATTGTCCCTCCCCTGGCTGGGTCTCAAGTTACAGCCTTGTACAACCCAAGTCTAAATAATATTCACCATGATAAATGGCACCATAACTCCGATATCCACAATCAATCTTTGCTTTAAAGATACATCCATCTTCAATAATGTTGATGGGGATTCTGTAAAATGGGAAACGTGACTGTTTTCCCGACCTCGTGACGGTGGGGAAGGAAGCTCTGAGTGATGGCTGTCAGCTCACATCTGGCTGCAAAAATAAATTAGCCTTATGCAGACAAATGAAAGGGCCAGCTCTGCCTAGAAAACAGCCACTCCTGAGCAATGGCTAATTTATAGGACTTCTTTCTGGAAAGTTCCTGGCGGAGGCAATAGTCTGCTTAGCTATCTCTTTAAATGATATCTGAAGCTGTAAATAACTTCAGTCCTAGGACGACACAAAGTACAAAAGGGGTAGTGATGGGAGAAATAGTAACTTTTCTCATGTTCCCACACAGGATTAAAATGCGAAACTCTTCCCTTCAAGGAGGAAAAAAAATTTTTTTTTTTCTTTTAACTAAGTGCTTTTATATTTTAACACTGCGCTCCCCTCTGGTGGATATTTTTTTTTCCCTTTTCCTTTTTTTTTGGTTGTTTTGGGGTAGTTTCGGGACTCATAGGAAAAGTATACAACCTGGGGGGTAAGGGAAGCCTTTTCTCTTCCTCCTCGAAAAATATCCTTTTCAGCAAGAGTGACACCCGAACCCCATCACTGTCTCCGTGCGGGTGAGGATGGGGTTACAGATTCTAAGCAACAAAGAAAGAGAAGAAACAACTATTGCGTTTTAGTGGGTGGCGTCAAAAATAGACGAGAGTAAAACAGTCATTAGGCAGACCCTAAAATACATAGAAGACAGAACTTTTACCCAGGGGGAGCTGGGGACCGACTTTTTTAATACAAGGGAGATTCTGCCTGCTTCTGACCTTGTCACAGTTGAGAAAACTTAGGGCTTGAATTCTTGAAAGTCATGAGAAAGTGGGGAGAGAAAGGAGACACAGCACTCGGGGGGCTGCACCTACACCGCGATGTGCGGGGGTCCCAGGCTGGCCCGCACACCCGCGGGGGTCTCCAAGCCTCTGCAGCTGGACTCCGCAGGGTTGCTGCACACTGAGGTGCCGAGGGTTAATGCTGTGAAGGTTGAAGGACTTACAGTAATGCTGTGAAGACAGAAGCATCACAGCCTTTCCTGGCAAGGGGCTCACAGGGTAGGAGGGGACTGCAAAATGAACTCTCACAGGCTTTGTCGGCAGCCTTTCCCAAGGCCCAGCCTGGCCCCTTTGATAAATGACACATGTCATTCTGTCACAGGCTGACAGTGCAGCTGGGAGGCCTGGTGATGTATGGCTTCAGTGAAAAGGAAATCAACTTTTTGGCACCGAGCGAGCCTGTACCCTGTATGAGGATTTTGTTTCTCCAAAAGTGAAAGATAGACTTAGGATTAAAAAAAAAAAAAAAGTTGAAAAACAGATTGAACGACAGCTTACACTTAACATAAATTAACTAGTAATGGCGAAATGTGCTAGCCTGTGATAAATAAAAGCTACATTAGTCAATTATTAATCACACTCTAACTTGTAGCCAGAACCCATGACTTAAATCTGGGGCCTGAGCTGCCTTACAAACAGATAAGACAGTGCCTGATAGATGTCTTCCAGAGGGTAATCAGAAGGGAACCAAAGACCCAGTGGGCTCACCAGTGGGAATGGTGGAAGATTCCAGAAAAACGGGAGGGGGGTAGTGGGGAGCAGAGAGAGATCCATTCCTTGGAGACGGACAACCTACTGATCGCAGAAGGAAAACTAAACATAACAACAGCTATATCCAAATACTTTCTCCCCTTTCACATCTTCTGTGGTCTGAATATTGAAGACATTTATACACTGCAAGCAAACATTTACATCTGTGTCTAAAATTTTGCCTTGAAAATATGTTGCTAGTTTTGTGTACAGGCACACACACACCCCCTCCTCTTACTACTGAGTCGCATCTTTTACAGCTGATCCCCTTTTATAGGGATTTTCCTAAAGATAGCACTTATTTCTAAACTAAATTGTTTAGCACAGGCCATAATTTAAGCCTCACGTTTTACCAAATGAACTGACATTTGACATTCATGCAGAGCAAGCCTGCCTCTCAACCAAGTGGCTCTTGTGTGTCTGAATTCTAAACAACTCATGCCAAAAACACCCCCATGGAGAACCTGTCCTCGGAGAACCCGAGGATTGGAGGGCCCCCTCTTCCTGCTAACGCAGAGCAGTGAGGCAAGCCCAGTAGCAAGATGGACGTCGGTGAAGGGCTCTGGACTGCCCACGCTGGATACACCCTGCCAGGAGCCCCTTCCCCTCCTGATGCCTGGATGGTCGGCTACATTGCCATGGGATGTACGTTTCCGTAGGATCCCCATTCCATGGGCCTAAGAGACCTGCTGAGGTTTTGAGGCCCCTTCCGATGTTCAGAGTGGCATGCTGAGGTGCTGGACGCAGGAGGGGCCCACTCGCCATTGGAAAAGTCACGTTTATACCTTCACAGGAGGAACCATTAGACCCACACACCTCCAACAACGTCCCTGTGGGCTCCAGAGCTTCACTCACCTAGTACCCCAGCTTTCGTGCACACAGTAGGTGGTCAGGAAACACCTGCTGAATTCAACTCAAAATACCCCGTATTTCCGTAACAAAGGCAAGTCAGCCGTTTTGCTTTGAAAAGCACAGTCAGTGGTGTTTCCAGCCTCCCCTTCCAAGATTTCAGACGCTGGGCACCCAGGAAGCTTTTCCCAAAGTCCTAGGCCCCCATCATCACAGCAGTCGCCTCAAATAGTCACTCTCGAGAGGTCCACCTGGTCCAGACGTCGAGGCCTCCGGTGCGGGTGCCACTTCCATTTGCCTGGACACCAAAGCTGGCAGAAGGCCGGAAGTTGTTGATTTCAGCTTACTTCCAGTGTCATGAGCAAAAATAAACTCAACTTTTACCAAACACAAATTCTCTGTGCACAACCAGTTTTAAAAAAAAAAAAAAAAA
>SJYV01023152.1:1957646-1962646 GCA_006410875.1 Neotragus pygmaeus
GGGGGACGGTGGGGAGGGGTATAATCCAAACCTTTCATTTATAGGGAGGAAACTGAGGCTCAGGGAAGATCATAAAAAAAATCAGTGAAAGAACAAAGGCCCAGGCCCCTGCCCACATCCAGTGCTTCCCTTGGTGTGCAATGTCGGCTCAAGAATCAATTTACAGTCAACCTTCTGCATTTAAACATGTACAATTAACAGGCAGGCTCCAAATCAAGTCAAAATGTTTAAAATTGCCCTGAACACCAATGGTTCCTTCTGTGGCTATAAATAAGAGCATGAGGGGGGAAAATCATACATTAAAACACAGGCTGATGTTTAAACTTCTCCCTTCCTCCAGCTGAAATATAATTTTTCTTTAGTCCATAAAAAATTCAGATAGTGTGCAGAATGTTTATATATTACCAAGGTCCCTCTTTAAAAGGTTTATACTTTTACTTTATGACCTGTCCTTGATTTGACACTTCCGCTCATCAGAAAGGGATTTATAAAATAATCCTGAAGGTGAGGAACACACATGTGTCAGGGACTAGCTGGGTTTCACGACACGAAATTTAAGAAGAGGAAGAAATCCTGTTAAGCTCTCTTTAGTCACCAATAGACATCAAAGGTAATAATTAAAGAANTTTATAAAATAATCCTGAAGGTGAGGAACACACATGTGTCAGGGACTAGCTGGGTTTCACGACACGAAATTTAAGAAGAGGAAGAAATCCTGTTAAGCTCTCTTTAGTCACCAATAGACATCAAAGGTAATAATTAAAGAAGACAGACGTCATAAAACATAAATTTATGTCTCTTTTAATAATGCACAAGCACCATAGTGTGTAAAACATCTATTAGGTTGAAAGAACATGAAAACGTTCCAATAAGAAAAATCTATGTTTTGTTTGGGGGTATTTTCCTTTCCTTTAAAAAAAAAAAAAAAGTGAGGATCTTTTTTTTTTTTTTAACAAGTTTAAACCGAAGTCTTTCAAAACCTTTGCCATCTGTGGGTACATGAACTATGAATGACCCCGAATGATTTGCACTCTGCTCAGAATCCCTTAGAAAGCTCGGGAAAAAGTATCATTAAGAATGACTGATGACTGTCAGTCAGGGTTGACCTCACCCAGGCTTTGGTCTCTGCCTCAGTAATAAGCCGTCCTTTATTAGTACCAACACTCCATAAAAGGGGTGTGTTTAGTCACAGGATGGCGGCCTTCTCATGCCCACCGCTTCTCTCGGAAAGATTGATTAGTGCTCATCTTTACTGCCTTCCCAGCACATCCAGGGCATGGCTACAGAGACTCGGGCCTGCAAGCCACAGACTGGAGTCAGGAGGTGGGAAAAAAGCCTCGAAAGAGGGTTGGTTGGGGGAGGGGGGGGTCATTTTTTTGTTGTTGTTTTTTAAGGAATCTGCCTTTCAGAAACAACCCAACCACAAAACCATATGTGTATTCGATTCCAGGGCCTGGACAGAAAGGCTGGGGAGAAAAAAAAAAAGTGACTGTAGAAAGGGGACTGAAGGAGCCACTTAAGTGTTAACTGGTCTTGAAAACAGAAGGGGAGCCTGGCCTGCAACTCTCTCTCTCTCTCTCTCTCTCTTTCTCTCTCTCTCTCTCTCTCTCTCTCTCTCTCTCTCTCTCTCTCTNCCCCAGGAGACCAGAGAGAGACCGCCGCCCCCAGGACCCTGGGAGACCAGACGGCCGCCCCCAGGACCCCGGCAAGGCCGCCTCCCTGTTGCTGCACACAGAGCGCTCAGGTGGTGTCTGCAGGCATTCAAGTTGCAGTGCTAAACCAATGACGACGCTGATTTTGAAACGGCTTTAATGACGGACAATCTGCATAGCAATCGCTCATCTGCGCACACGCGGGCTCAGAACAATGCAGGGAAGCTGCACAGAAAGGTCTGCGCTGTGATGACAATCGCTTCCCAGTGTGCTGACCTCCGTCAGCGCCGCAAACAGAAGCGCAGGCCTCTTCGGAGGCGACGTTCGCGAGTCATTACGGACGGGCCCAGCTGCTCCTGCGAGCGCTTCGTTAAAAATATTCTTCTCATTTCGCGTCTGTCCCTAATTATAATGGAGCTATTGTGCAAGCCCGCCCGCTCGTGTGTGCGGAGAAATATTGATGTTTGTGACGCCCGCCCGGCCCGTGCGTTGCGCTGTCGAGTGTGGCTGCCTGTCCGCCTGCGTCCCCTCTGCCGTCCAGGGTCGGCCGGCCCTGTGCCCGCGCGGGGACGAAGCTGCTTGCTCCGTGCTTGCACAGTGTGAGTCCTGGCCCCTGGCGCGGGCTCGCCGTGGAGCACTGCGGGTGTGCTCTGCTCCACGTGAGGAAAACAGGACGGTGACCTCTGCCCCCCCGGGGCCCAGGGCCACCCCCTTCCTGGCCTCGGGGTCAGGCCAGCCCAGTGTCCGCCGAGGCTGGAGGCTGGAGCAGAGGCCATGCCCAGGACCAGCCCTGAGCTCCNAAAAAAAAAAAATCTTCCCTCTACGAGCACATAAAAATCCATCTCCTGCTTTTGTATTAAACTACTAAATTATTTTTAAGAAGCAATTGCTATAGAAACAGACAAATGGATTTATACATATATAAAATCTCCACGTATGCTTGCATCCCCTGGACCACCTCAACTCTTGTGGAGATGACTCGGGGCCCTGGCTTCCCAGGAGGAAAAACGGAGGCGTAGATGTATGATTATCTTTGTCATCACCCCTGCCACCGTCCTGAGACACTGGGTCCTGGCACACCAGGAGGACCGGGTCAGGGGGCGGCTGCCATCCAATACTTTGAGCAGGTGTTCCACAGAGCAAATGGAAAGGATGCATCCCAGGCGATCTCCTCCATTCCAAATACGTCTATAAACAAATTTAGCTCAGAGGGTGATTAATTTGCAGAAACCCTTTGGGAATCAGCCAGACTCTCAGTAGTCTAATGCCTTCAGCCAGTTACTCCCAGAAATTTAGCCAAACACCACAACAAGCTCCGACTTTCAGAAAAGTGCCTGAGAACCTGGGGATTCGGTTTCCATGTGCACTGCACCTATTGGATTTGAATGTTTCCACCAAAAAAAAAAAAAAAGGCCTCTGAGGCCAGCCCTGAGCATCTCCTCTTGGGTGACTCGGAAGGAGGCAGTGGTGAGAGGGACTCAGGCTGCCCACCCCCATCCCCACCAGGCTGGGCGCGGGCGGGTGTCAGGGCATTGAACCTGAACTGCCGGAGGGTCTGGACCATCCTTTCACCCCGTGACACCAGCTCCGGGAACTCGGCCTGGAAAGGGGAGGAGCTGAAGAGAGACAGACAAGGCCCTTTTGTGATCACCGCAGTTCCAAGCTGGTTTTCCCTGAGAGCTTTTGAGACACTCGTTTTCCCAGTTCATGAAAAGTGGGGGCAAACAGGTTCAAATATCGCCTCTACGCATCTCCCAACTTGCCTAGGTATGAGATGCATTTTCCTTTCTTTTTCTAAAGTAAATTCTTGTTCTCAATTTTAAAGGGACAAAATAATGCAAACTCAAGACCTGCTGGATACAATAAAGCAACTCTGCTCCTGCACAAAATAACACAAGGCCAGGTAGCACCCTCCCACTGCTCACAACCACGGCAAACCACAGATGGAAAACTCAGACCTCCGTGGGCTGCTTCCTTTCAACCCCCAACCCCCTGACCAAGGACTGTTTTCATAAATATTATTAGTGTTTCACGTGTGATGCAGTGAGTACTAACCATCTGAGTTACTTCCTGGCTGACTTAGAATATTTACTAGAATGTTTATTTCTGATTACCTTCTGGAGATACAGCAGTTTCCTTCTAATTATTTTTGATTAAAAAAAAAATATATATATATATTCTCAAAGTTTGAGGGGTAGTGCAGGGAGATTTCTGCACAGCAGAGCGACGCTCAGGCATGGTTTATGTTCATATTATTTGTCTGCATTTGGCTTTTCTGAATGCCAGTACCTTCCCAGGTAACAATAAAGCTTAGCAGGAAAAAACAGACATGTTTTACTGTTATTTTCATGTAGCTAAGAACTGAAGCAGGGCCGGCTCTTATAGAGTATTACACAGTTTACTGCATCAATAATAGGATGGCCCACTGCTGTGACACATTCTGTACTTGAAATAAATATTAGTCACGATACTTGCGTTTTAAATCCATATATTTTAAAGCTGTGCTGTAACAATGACACAGGCACCAGGGATGACTTGCCAATCAGGCGTATTAACCATTTTGAAAAGAGCCTTCACTTTGGTTCAGCGTTCATTGGTATGTCGCACCATTTCTTGCTATGAATCTTGCAGCTGGCTTTTAAAAATAGTAAAATGTAATAAATACAGGTTTCTGAAAAGTTCACATTCCCAAGTCAGAATGTATACTGACCTTCACTGCTGATTTAATTTATTTCATCATCTGATCTTGCTGAAGATGCACTTTACTTTGAACTCAAAAAACTGAGGCTATTTTTTACAACCAAATTTTCTAAACCTCGATGCAGTCCCAGCTCATCACTCCCTCCTATATATCCACACCTTCAAGCAAGATTTAGAGTGGAATTTATAAGCATGTATGTACTTGACCTATATTTACCATATGCTAATTTCCTCCAGAAAGGAGCTGCTGCAGAACACACCTTTTAAGATTGCAGCTAGCAAGTCGAGGCAGAAATGCCCATATTTCAAATCTGGAAATGCACCTCGGTTCAATTGGTTCAATTCGTATGGTTACCAGCGGCCCTGCTGGGAGCAGCAACTGCAGGCCTGGGGAGCAGCCCCGTGACGGTGGCTTGGAGGGATTCAACTTGGCTATTTTCCTGCAGGATGCGCCGCGATCGCGAGAATAGGCAAATCCTGGATTACATTTTGCCCAGAAAAGAGAGATGGTCAAATCTATAATCGTGCCATTTATTCTCGACTTCCTCCCTTCCAAAACAACAGACAGATCCTTGTCCGTGTTGGCGCAGAATTTCAGAAAGACACAATGGACAGAGAAAGGAGAAAATGTCTATCATCTCCAAAACC
>SJYV01023152.1:1970146-1971299 GCA_006410875.1 Neotragus pygmaeus
ATTTCTCTCAAGGATCTAATAGAAGTCATTAGCTTCTTTTATTTGACCCTTTGTACATGTGGATATTATTTGTGAGATTTGGGGGAGCAATGACCTCCGCTTTAAACGCTTCCCTAGAAAAGGCATCTATGGAGACAGGAACAGGAGCCGATTATTGAGGGTAACATTAAAAATTATTCAGATTCGATTCTATACTGCAACAAAGAGTCACACTTGTTTAAACACACAATACCCTTTTATTACTTTTTTCCCCCCTAACAGCTTGGGGAGAGTTGATTTACTCTCTTACTTAGTGATAACTCACTGGCAGATCGGTGGTACTCCAAGCTCCATAAACAGTGTCCAAAATCGAGACAAGACTTGAGTAGGCAGCCGAAAGAAGTATCCGGCTATTTTCAGACCTGCAGTGAAAAATGCACTGCAGTCGACCCACACCAGGGTCTCAGC
Source organism: Neotragus pygmaeus (assembly GCA_006410875.1). Taxonomy (NCBI): domain Eukaryota; kingdom Metazoa; phylum Chordata; class Mammalia; order Artiodactyla; family Bovidae; genus Neotragus; species Neotragus pygmaeus. The sequence continues at coordinate 1,970,594 of SJYV01023152.1, forward strand.
CATGGATTAGGAGGTGAGCTGAGTTGAGGATGCTGCAGCTGTAAAACTTCTGAGACAAAATTAAAATGGAGCAGGAAAAAGGGGGAGCGAGAGAGAAAAGTCGCCCTGAGAGTGGCTGAGCTGTCAGGAGCATGTGTGTTTCCATGGTGAGTGATTTATTGATGTTTATCAGGAATGAATAGATCAAAGGCCGCTGGATGACAGGCGATCAATCACACATCAAATCAAGGATGGCAATCCTCTAATAAAACAGAAAACAAGGAAAACCAGCTCCTGCCAGTTCCTCCTCCAGAGAAAAATAACTTTTCTGTTCAATCAGATTCTGCACTATCACTGCCTTGTGCTGGCCTGATCAAAAGACATCTTTAGAGGTAATAAAAAAGGGGGGGGGGGGCGTGGGGGCAGAAGCCTCTTGCACAGGACATTAAAGGCTGTTATTTTCCAGAGAAATCCTCCGACCACATTCCTTGCGTCCCAGGCTGGTGACCTTATTTCAAGTGTCAGGTTCAGCCTCCCCGCCTCCGGAGGACTTTCCCAGAGCGCTCGGCCGCAGAGAAGCTACGTCTGTCCGGCGCACGCCCCCTCCCGAGGCGGCCAGGAGCTCCGACGGCCCCCCGGCCTCCCCGGCCCGTCGGGGCTCCTCGCCGTGCCGAGGAGCGCCGTGAAGTTTCTCCGCTCCGCGCGCCGGCCGAGGTTGGGAGACGCG